>JADMLD010000646.1:0-77500 GCA_017589585.1 Phylloscopus whistleri
CGGGTGCAGCGGCGAGATAAATGTAGCAAGATGAATCCTGTGTGACTCCTTCAGAGAGGTTGGACGAATCAGTGGAAAGAAGGAAACGGATCTGCTTCAGGAGTCTTGTCCAGAGATTTGATTCCAGTGCAGCAGCACTTCTGAACCGTGTGACTTCCCTGAGCAGAACCCCGACCACGCGCCTGTCCTGGGTTTTTACCTGGGAGAGGGGGATGGGGGAGGGCATACAGCCTACCTATCAGAGAGGGACAGGTGTGATCCGAGGGCTAAAGGGCAGCCTAAAGGTCAAATCACCTGTGAGGAGAGGTGGGCCCTTTCTGCCTGGGCCAATTCCTTCGATGGCCGGCCCCTGCAGAATCTCAGGTTGCTTGGTAAACCCTGTGTATTATAACCATTCCTTCAGGGTTGGCTGGGAAAAACCTACCCTGGGGCAGGGGAAAAACCCTAAAAGAGGGCTCACCTGAAAGCCTTAAAGGCACACCGCAACAAATACCCTAAGAATTTTACTTCCAGTTCCACAAATTGCAATTTACTTTTTGTTACTTTCAATCTTTGTTCACCTAGAAAATTTAGAAGCTGTATACTAATATTCCTCACTTGACTTTGGCTTTCTCCTGAAATTAATAACCATCTACATATTGGAGAATTTGTATTTCTTTTTCCGAGTTGAATTGCTCTAGTAATTTTTCTAATGATTGCCCAAAGAGGTTAGGGGATTCTGAAAATCCTTGAGGGAGACGTGTCCATCTGAATTGTTGCCTCCTCCTGGTGGCAGGATCCTCCCATTCAAAAAGCGAACCAGTCTCTACTCTCCTCTGCCAGGGGACATGTCCAAAAGCATCTTTCAGGTCTATGGTCATGAGCCATTCATGTTCCCTCGGCACCTTACTGAGGAGTGTGTAAGGATCTGCACAACTGGGTGTCTAGAAACAGTCTTCTTGTTTGCTTCTTGTAGGTCCTGCACTGTGGCGACGCGGGCAGGAACTGGACTGGACTGCTGTGGTAGTTATTTTCTTTAATGAAGCATCAGTCTCATCACAGAAGTAAAGGCAAAGCAGCAGCTCACAGCACCCATGTAGCAGCCAGCAGCAGCAGCCCACAGTAGCCCAGAGTAGCCACAAATTTCTCTGTTACAAAGCATCTTAAGGACTTTTCAGCCAATAGTATATTACTAAAACTTACAGACAGTTGTTTTAACCAATCAATTATAGCACATGTACACCTACTTCAAACAATAGTTGTTTGTATGCTTCTCTATTAACAATATACAATACCTTTATTAAGCTTAAGACCTTCTACTATCTTGTCTGGCATATATTTTCTGCAGTGTTGACTTATTCAAGCCAAACCTAAAAACTCGGCCTTTGTTTTCCATGTCCTCGTTGGCTATACTATTATATACTACTGTATCTTTCCTAGTTCCCAACTTTTCTCAGTTGCTGCAAGTTCTGAGATCTCAGCTTTTTCTGTTTGAGGCCTGCTTTTTCAGCTTCTAAAATCCTTTTTTGCTTTTAGTGTTTCCCACACTGCACTAGCCGATAGCTTCCATCGGCCTTTTTCATGGCCAAAATGGGTGTGTTGTGTGGGGCCATACAGGGCTCTAAAATCCCTTCTTCCAGTAATTGCTTGATTATCAGGACTAACCCCTCTCTTCCTTCAGGTGAAATGGGGTATTGTTTAACCCTCACTGGTGGAGTATTCTCTACCGTTTCCACTGTTTTTCCTTGTCCAGCCCACACCTCAGGATTGATTTCTTCCATGTCACTTTGGGTGAGTGCCATGATCCTCACTACCATTTTCCCATTCTCAGGGATTACTCCAACCCCTAAACGAACTTGGAGGTCTCTCCCCAACAAGTTACCTTCCAGCCTTGCTAGGTAAATCAAGTCCACTCTGCACTGTTTGGAATTTCCCCTTATCTCTACCTTTTCAATCACAGGAGCTTTAAATGGCCTCCCTTCAGCTCCTAATACGTCTCAAGTCCTTTTACTTAAAGTGACCCCTAATGGCAATTTATTTACGCTGGATCTTTCGGCCCCAGTATCTATTAAAAACTCCATATCCTCTCCTGATGGACCCACCTCAAAGTTTGCCAAGGGCTCCATCGGATGTTTCATGGGGTCCTCCATTATGTAAAGCCCCTGATACCCCTAATCATCTCCTTTTAAAATCTTCCCCAGGAGGTCTTGCTCCCTTGCGATGGCCTCATCAAACTCCAGCTTTTTGTAGTTCCTTTTAAGATGCCCTGCCTCACCACAGTCAAAATAATGTCCAGCTCCTGGCCTTCCTGGTTTTTCCAGATACTTCTAAGGTTTCACTGGTCCTGGCTTCTCCTGGCTGGATGGTGCCAACTTCCCTTTTTCTGACCTTACACTTGCTTTAGCAACCGCCACCATTATCCTAGCCTTTGTCTTGGCTTTTTCTTCTTCTCTCTGCAAATGCACCTTGAGGGCCTCTCTTAGAAGTTCATTAATCCCTTTCTCCTGCCAATCTTCCATTTCCTCCAGCTTCCTGCTAATATCTGGCCAGGCCTTGGTCACAAACTGCACCTTCAGCAGCATCTAGCCTTCTGGGCCATCTGGATCAATGTTAGAATGCAACTGGAAATTTTGCTTTAACCAGTTCAGCCATGCTGCTGGAGTTTCATCTTTCTCCTATGTGCCATCAACCGCTAACGTGGTGTTACTCCCTCTGGGAACTGACTCCTTTATGCCCCTAACCATCAGAGACCTATATTCTCTCATACTCTGCCTTCCCTCTTCCTGATTGGGGTCCCAATTAGGGTCTGTCAGGGGTATTTTCTGATCTCCTGGAGGTCCTGGTCGGTTCTCCCATTCCCAAATCTTTATTCCCACAGTCCTTATTAGCCAGACCTCCTCCGGGGAGAATAATATGTTAAAAATAGAGTTAAGTTCTCCCCGTGTATATGTGTTGGGTCTTAGGAATTGGTCGACCTGATTGGCTATTCCCACAGGGTCCTCTGTCAAACTCCCTATTTCTTTCTTGGAACTTCTGACCTCTGAAGCAGTCAAGGGAACATTCCCAAACCCAATTCCACCAGCTACCCCACCCATAGAAACCTCTCTAAGAGGGAACAATTTCTCTACCTTGCAGGTTCTTGACCGAGTATTACAATACGGTCCATCGTCTGTCTTAGAATCATTCACTTGAGAGGTAGGGCCCTGCTGAAGGTTAGTGGTAGCATCAGACAGCAGGGGGACAATATGTGAGGAATCACAAGGGGGTTGTGGAAGTGGTGAGGGTTTACTTGAATCCAAATTAGGAGGGGGTAAGGGAATAGCAGCTGGGGAAGGATAGAAACTGGGGTCGAAGGAGTGACTGGGAGCACAGTTGGGTTGGGAGGTGGGGAAGAAGTGGTCATTGGAAAAGGTGGGGGCGGTAAAGGAAGGATGGCTGGGCAGGTGTCGGGCCAGACGCTGGAGGGGCTAGAGAAGGTACTGGGGTGCAGCAGGAGGGATAGCCGGAGGGGTTGGAGGAGGCAAGCAATCGAGGGGGTCCCACTTCTTGTTAATCCCTTCCTCTTTTTCAACTTCTTCCCTTTTATTTTGCCGCTTACAAATCTTTGTTTCCTTATCCTTTGCCGCATTTTCTATCCAGCCTTTGCCGCATTTTCTATCCAGCAAGCAGCATATCTTAGTTCCTCTAAATCAAACTCCTCATGTGCTTTCAGGTATTCATTTAACTGTCTGCACGTCCATCGGTCCTGAGTTCCGACCCACGGCCATTCTCCTGGTAAATCTAATTTGGGCCATACGTCCACACAGAAGTGGATCATTCTTATCAAGTTCCCTCATCAGTTCCCAATCCTCCCATCCATCCAATAACTTCCCCAAGGGACTATTAGGAGGAATACTCTTGATTTTCTTCTTCCCACCTTTAGGAGTACTTGCTCTCTTGCTTACACACCCTCCCATACTTTTAGGCCTCAAACGAAACTGTTAAGGTGCCCCTAACCAAACTGAAAACTAACGACAGGCAACACAAATCTGAACCATAACCAAAACTTCCTTGGCCTTGAAAAAAATCTTTCTCTAACGTAAAAGTCCCTTTCTAACTCTGCCCCTACCCGAACTGAAAGTTAACGAAAGGCAACAGAACTCTAAACCGCAACTGACGCACTCTACTGCCTCCAAGCCTTGCCCAATGCTTGGACTCCTGACGTCAAGAGACTTGGATTGTGGGGGCCTACCGGGCCCCCTCTTTGTGTTTAGCTTAGAGTCCACTTGACCCTTCTCCAGAAGTAAGGTCCCAAGGGGGCTTGCAACTCCTCTTGCCCCTTCCTACACCCCTGTCCAATTGGGGTTCCCCTGACCCCTTTCCTGAGGCAAGGTCCCAACGGGGCTTGAACTCCGCTTGCTCCTCCCTATACCTCTGTCCTCGGGGCTAGGTCCCTAACGGGGCTTGCCACTCCACTTGCCCCTCCCTATATCCCTGTCCAATTGTGGGAGGCCTACCCTTGCATGCCACTCACTCACTAAGACCCCTCCGCATGCCCGGAGGTGGGGTTCTCTCTATCCCTAGAGGTGCCTCAATCTTTCATCTCCCACTCGCTTCCCCCTGTTCCCGGCCGGCCCCCTCGCAGGAGTCCGGAACCACGGTACTGAGGGGTCCACACTCGCTTCAGGGGTCTGAGCTGCCGGCCCCCCGTCTCACTTGCCCACTCACTCGCCTCTACTCCCACCACCGGATTTTCTCACCAATCCGGCGCTCCTCCGCGTCGCTGATCCCCTGCTGATTCCCAGGGTCCGGGGATCACCAGCAATTCCCAAGGGTCCCTTGAAGCAGGCGGCCGTCCTGTTCAGAGGTCTCCAGTGGGCGTGGTGATCCTGGGCGTGTCCCCAGCTGATAATAACAGGACAGGAGACATTGCTCCTTTTTAAAGCCTTTATTGGAATCAGCTTAGGGTGGGGGCCCGACGGGTCGCACGCATGCTGCCACTGCTCCCAGAAGCGACTCGGAGGAGGAGGTGTGCAGCTCTTCCTGACATAATGCCGGTGTTCTTCAGCCCAGCCAGCTCCCGGCACTGGCGCCAGGAGTGGGCTGCCCCCAGAAAGCCAGGCAATCCGGGCTGCAGCTGGAGGGCACAGTTGCTCTATAGCACAGGTGGCACGCATTGAGGGCAGGGACAAGGAACAGGGAGAGGCCTTCTGTGTGATTTCCAAAGGTGTTTATTGCCCCGAGGGTCAGGGACAGAAAAAGGCACAGAACCTGGGCTTGCAGGGGTTTATAAGCGGGGGAGGTCTTGGGAGAGGATACAATTTCCAACCAATAAGGGTGACATGGGGGAGGAACATAAGGCGGGGAGTACAATGCACAGAGCAATGAAAGAACACAAGGGGAGGGAACAGTTTAAACCAACCACTGGGGCGTCGAAGGTTGGGGGATTGACAGGGAAGGGTCTGGAAGAAGGGGCAGGGTTAGGGAAGGATTGACAATTGTGTAGGAGGAGGGAAGGGCAGGTGTAGGGAAGATAAGACAACCAGGGCAAAACCAACAACACAGAGGGAAAGGAACAATCCATTATGGATAAAATATACTGTAACAATACAAAATATGGGCGGTGTATAAAACTGACCATTAAAACTGAGCTGCAATTGGAAACACAATAAAAACACACCACAACAGAAAGGGATTACTGGAACCCTGTAGAGGACACTACACTCACTCCAGTGCCCTATTTAAAATCGTCTCTCCAACTGAGACACCCTACGAGTGTGGGCAGTGTGGGAAGAGCTTCAGCTGGATCCCCCACCTCATCCCCTGCCAGCACATCCACACCGGGGAGAGGCCCTACGAGTGTCCCCAGTGTGAGAAGAGATTCACTCGGAGCTCTCACTTGACCCAACATCAATGGAGTCACTGGTAGGGGAAGCCGTGCGAGTGCCCCGAGTGCAGGAAGAGCTTCCTTTGTGCCCTGCTCCAGCCCCATCCCCATGGGAGGATCGGCGTTGGATGATCCCCAGTGACCCCCGTTGGGCAGAGCCCTGGTGACCCCCGTTCCTGGTGATCTCTGTTGGCTGTGGGGAAGGTGTTGGAGAGACTTCTCTCCCTTCTTCTCCTGCTGTGATTTGGTTGGTAATAAATTCCCTCCCTGCTCACAGGCTGGATCTGTTTTGCCTTTGCCGGTACTCAGGGCAGGATTGCTCCTGGTCTTTCTCTTGACTCCTGGGCCTTTCCCTCTATTTCCTGTCCCTGTGCAGTTGCAGAGGGCAGGGACAGAGTGGTTTTGGTGGCTCCTGGCATCCAGGCAGGGCCAGCCCAGCCCCGGGATTCCTGAGGGTCTTGTGGGCATCCCCCATGTGCGGGACATCCCCGCTGGAGGAGGGTGTCCCCCCGTGGGGCAGCCCCAGCCCTCGGGCAGCGCTCAGCCAAGCAGAGAACACCCTCAGCTGGGGCCTCATTTTTGTGCACCCCTGAGCCCCTGGAAATCTCCATCCCCATTTTGGAATGCACCAGAGCTTTTGATTATCTAGGACCCCGTTTTGGGAGCTCTATTGGGTTGGCACAGCCTGGTGTTGGTAGTGGCAGTGCTACGGGCTGGATTCTGACAGAAGGTTCTGAAAGCTCCTCTGTGTCTGGCAGATCCAATTGCTGGTGGCTCCAAAGATGGGGCACTGGATGCAGAGATCTGTGGGGATGCAGAGATTCCCCTGCAGTCCCTGGATATCCACGAGGATGCAGAGATCCACCCACAGCGCCTGGAGGAGCCCATGCTGGAGCAGGGGTATGCCTGAGAGGAGCCTGTGACCCTGTAGACAGAGGGGCACCCACTGGAGCAGCCTGTCCTTGAAGGACCAACCCCGTGGCAGTTTGAGGGGAGCTGTTGTCCATGGGATAGACTCAGGGTGGGGAAGTTTCTGGAGAACTCTTCTGTGGGAGAGACCCCAGAATGCAGCAGCAGAATGGCTCCTGTCCCTGAGCAGCAGGAGAAGCCACGTGGGATGAATTGACCACAGCCCCCACTCCCTGTTTCCCTGAACTGCCAGGATAGGAGGTAGAGCTGGAAGGATTGGGAGGAAGGTGTTTTGAGGGTATTCTTTTACTTCTCGTTATCCCGGTCTGAGTTTGTTAGGAATCAATTCAATTCATATCTCCAGTTTCAAGCCTGTTTCGCCTGTGATGGTGTTCTTTGACGAGGGATCTCTCCCGATCCATAGGTCAGCTCATTAATCGTTGGTTACATTTCCTCTTCCCTGTGCGGCTGTGGAGGGCAGTGCCTGAGCGGCTTTGGTGAGTGCCTGGCATGGGGCCAGTGTCACCCCACTGCCATGGGACATGTCCTTGTGTGGCCCTGTGCTATGGTGCCACTGTTGCTGCTGCTTTTATCTCCGTTATGATTTTATCTTTTACATGAAATGCCTGTGAAGTGCCCCCGGTGTCCCTCGTGTTCCCTCGGCGCCGGCAGCCCCGTCCCTTGCCCTGCTCCCCCTCCCGCGTTCCCTCCCGGCTGGCGGAGCCTTGGAGCTGCCGTGGGGGCCGTGGGGCTGCCCCGGGGGCTCCGTCCCGAGCCGGGGCCCCTTCCCAGCGCTCCCAGTCTGCCCATCCAGCCTGGAGCAGCCAGCGAGGGCTTCAACTGGGACGGCAGAGAGGCGCTGCTGGGGGGCCCCACAGCACTTGGGTTTGGGTTGTTTCTCCCAACATGGGGAAAAAAGAGTCTGGGAGTTTTCTGCCAGAAATCTCTCCCCTCCTCCACTCAGCTGAAAGGGTTTGGGGCGGTTTTCCCTTTTTGGGGGAAATCAAAGCGATGCTCGTAATTAGGGGTAGGAGAAGTGAGGCTTCAGGACTTCCCGCTGAGTGGGAGGCACCCAGCACGCAGGGCTGGGCCAGGCGGTCCGGGAGGTGCGGAGAACTTTGTTTGTGTTTTGAGCTCAATCCCGGCTGGGGCCCGGGCGCGTCCCAGGGCGGTTCCTGATCTGCGGCTTTGCCCTCAGACAGCCCGGGGGCGGGGCCTGAGAGGCTGTGCCGTGTGCAGAGCCCGCCACTCGCCGCGATTGGCTGGCTCTGCCGTCACTCCTGGCTCTGCCTGCGCGCTGATTGGGCAGAGCAGAGCGGGGACAAGCCCGCGTCCCGGCCCCCTGCGCCATTGTTGGAGCTTCTGTGCGGCCCAGGAGCGGCGGCAGCGGCCGGAGCCCGGGGAGGCGGCGGCGGAGCTCGGAGGCGGCCCCGGCGCAGGTGGGAGCCGCGCTGGGTTGTGCCGGGGCTCGGGGCTGGCTGCGGGCGGAGGGGGCGGCAGGGGGCTCTGGCTGTGGCTGGGTTGTGCCGTGTCCGCGCCGTGTTCCCCGTGCCCTGAGGGCGCTGCGGGAGCGGCTGCCCGCGGTCTCCTTCCCGCGGGTGCCTGGGCTAATAGAGAATCTGATACCATCATAAATGTGAAATGTCGCGTTCCTCGTTTGAGTGGATTGAGTGGTTGTTATTTCAAAGACAGCTTGTAATCTAATTATGCAATTCGAATTATAAATGCCTTCTCTGGCTCCTGATATGAATTTGTTCGGGTTCCCAGGAGCTGGTCCGTGGTGTTGTAGGATTTGTTCTGGTGGCCGTTTCATCTTTTCCCCATTTTTGAAGCGCTCCCTCCTGCGTGGGGTGTGTCAATTGACCGCTTTTCTCTGATTAAATGGTATATTTTGATTTCCAGCTGATTTCGGTGAACTTGCGGTAGCTAAAAATACCCAGAGGTCTGATACACCCTGTATAACATAGACAATGCCAGCACAGGTTAGAGTGGGTAGAAGGATGATTCCCCCACACCCACACATTTTTTACGTAAAGTTTTCATAACATTCTCCGTTTGATGTTTTCCTTAGCAATTTAACCCATTTCTGTTGCAGAGTCGGAGATCCTCACCCTGGGCTCAGCCTTTAGCTATGCAAATTCTGTCTTTGTAAGCAGGCAGAGCTTGGGCTGAGGGACAGAGGGAATCTGCCCAATTCCTGCCCCAGGCAAGAAGCCCCTGGTGCATTGTCCACACTTTTCCCCAGCAGTGTTAATTTGCATTTCGAAAGCTCCTCTTCCAGAGCAGCCATGGAATGACTCACCTGTGTCCCCTCCCAACAATCTGCTTTTCTTTTTTTGCCTTTTTCTTTTTTTTCAACAATATTTTATTAGCTGTTTTCGAGTTAAAGTGTCACCTTTAAAGCACTTCGGGTTTTCCAAAATGGAACCCAAAGGTGAACTTTAAAAAACCCACATACCAATATTTTGTGATCACTAAGAGCCACATAAACATACACAGAAACATTCCAAAGCAACCAAGTTTTTTTTCTTCTTCTTCTAGGACTAAGAATTGATTCCAACACTCCTGGCTCCAACCTCACAACGTCAAAGTAGGTGTATTACAAAAAAAAATATTTTAATGGTGTCATCTTGTCACGGAAACTGTGGGAAAAACAAAAATGCCCCAACAATATCTTTAGTGTTAGAGAGTCAAGGCATTAGTTGATTCTGGCCAGGATGGGCAACAGAAATCATTTCATCCACACATAGCCCGGTGTGCAGAGAAAATCATTCCATGACATGGGAGTTTTACTGGATTTTTCCTAAACTTTTTACAGTCTGAACCCATAGAAATCCATTGGTTTGATGTTCATTGCTTCCAAGTTGCTGAGGTCTCAGTATTTAATTTCCTGTTGGACCCGGATTTCTTTTCCTGTGATGTTAATTAGGTCTGCACTCCTGGGTTTCCTTATCAGCCTCTTCCAGACCAGGTGTCTGCAGCTCTCCCAGGGGCAGTGTCTGGGGTGGGTGTTGGTTGCTGTTTGCTGATGGTCGTTGATGTTTTGTTGATGGTCGTTCTCTCTGTGGGGATCTTTTGGGCTCTTCCCAGTCTGGTGAGATGTTCAACTCATCTCTCTTCAGTGGTGTAACATCCCTTAAAATAAAACCTTTAAAATTCCTTTCCCCAGGGCAAAGGCAAACCCAGCCTGAGTGGAGAAATAAAATAAAAAACAATTTTAAAGTCGGTCTATTTTCCAACCATCTAATCCCACCCAGCCCCGTGTGTGAGTCTGCCTGAGCCCCAGAGTGGAATTGTCCCGTTGTCTCCCCAGCCCCTGTGGCAGTGCAGGCACAGAAAGCACTGAAGCTGCAGCAGTGGCAGCAAGGATTGGCCCGCAGTGCCTGGAGATGCCCAGGGAGGGTGCCCAGGCAGAGCATTCCAGCAGAGGATCTGTGGGCAGGCACAGGGGCTTCCCCCGGGGCTGTGGAGCCCTGGCTGCTGCTCCCTTGCCTTCAGTGCAGGGGCAGTCGCAGCCTCCCATCCTCCTCCTGCAGCCGGGAAGTCCAAATCTCGGGGGCTTCAGAGACCCTGAGCCCAGGGTGAGGGGTCCCCCCGTGTTCAGCTGTGCTGGGGCTGCTTCTGTGCTCAGGGACACTTGGGATGGGCCAGGCCACTTGGCCACCAGTGGTGCTTCTTCCCACTCCTTGGGCAGGACCCGATGTCCTGGTTGGATGTTGTGAGCAGCCAAGTCCCAAGGCAGGGTCTGTGCCAGCCGAGCTTCCTGTGGGAGAGATTTCCCAGGAGACAGGATTCTGGCCACAGACTGCTTGAAATATGCATCCCTTATCTGCACCCTGCACGTGGTGGAGAATGACCAGGGTAAGGAATTCCAAACACCAATTCCAAGGGAGAGAATTGAGTATCTGCTTTGAGTCTGGCTCTTATTCTTGCCAAAGCCAATGGCAAAAGCTGTACCCATGGCATCTTGGTTTCTATCACCAGCTTCCAAAGGTGTTTCTTTATTTCCCCACTCATTCTTTCTACCTGACCTGAGCTCTGGGGGTGCCAGGGGTTGTGGAGGTCCCATTGTGTTCCTAAAGCTGCCATAACCCCCTGAAGGATCTTTCCTGTAAAATGAGTTCACCATCTGAGACTATTGCTTCCACAATCCCTTCTCTTAGAATTATTTGTTTTAGAAATACTTTAATAAGTTATTCAGTGATTGCTGAAGCAGTCAGAGTTGCTTTTACCACCCTGTTAGGTGAAATGGTGTTGGCAGAAGATATTTAAGCCTTCCTGCTCAGGGCATTTCAGTCCCAGGCTCTCACAAGCACACACAGCTCTGCCGGGTGAGCTGACCATGTGGGTGGTAACCTGTGCTTTGCCTGATTCCCTTTCCTAAATAACAGCATGTCTTGTAACTCTTTTCCCTTCTGCTGCCCTTGAAGACTCATCCCTAAACACATTTTCTGCTGGCTTCACAGCCCCCCCTGATCTGTCACTTCTCTGTCTCCTGGACACTCTCGGGTCCCCAGTCAATCCCCGGTGCCGCCGCCACCCAAGGGAGCCGATCACCCAAACTGGGTGAGGCACCTTCAGCTCCACTCACTGCCCAACGCCCCGGGCGGTGGAAGGAATTCCAAACCAGCCCCAAGGTGTGTGGGAAAATTCCCATCACCAGAGGTTTGTGTCCAGAAGGCAGAGGAGTCCTGTACAAGTCATTTCATTCATAAAAAGAGGGAGAGGCCATGGGACATTTCCCATGGAGTCTCTCCAGTTGTTGGAGGACGCAGCCTCCTCTTCATCCTAATTTTCCTGGCATCATCTCCCTCTCCCTTTCCCCATTGGCTGAAGTACTTGAGAGGTACAGACTTCCCAATGCACCTCCCACATACCCCCTTAATATTCCCCCCACTTCTGTCCAGGTAGGGATATTCACAGCTCTGTTCAGTCTTTGTTCTTCTGGAAGTTCATGAATTTAGCAGGACCTTGGCTGAGCAGCAGTCTGTGTGGTCAGTTAATAACATTTTCTGGAACTGAGGGCTTCTTCTGTCCCTTCCTTCTGTCCAAGTGCCTGGCCCTGTCTCCAAGCAGATTCCCAGCATCTGCTTGCAAAGACACTTTCCTCTTCTTCCTTCCCTGGGGGTCCCCTGTTTGCGGGACATCCTTATGGTTTAGAAGAGGTTTTGGCTGAGTCTGGATATTTGGTCAGTGTTTGGTCTGTGTCTTGATGTTTGGAGGACTTTTGGGCTGAATCTTGGTGTTTTGGAGGTTCTTACAGACACAAGGTGCCCAATCATTTCCTGAGATGAACACTTGGGAAGGAGGAACCCCCAGCCTAAGGCTCTCTCCTCTTGTTTTTTTCCAAAACCAGGATTTTTCATTCTCAAGGAGTGTCCGGATGGAGGAGGAGGAAAAGCCCCAGAGCTCCCACAGGAGGAGGGGCTGCAAACCCAGCCCAGGGAGCTGCGAGGAGGAAAGACCCCCCCTGTGCCAGGAGGGCGGCCAGAGATCCAGCCGGAGCTCAGAGCTGGAGGAGAAGCCTGATGGAGGGGAGAAGCCCCACAGGTGCTTGGAATGTGGGAAGGGTTTCAGGTACAGGTCCAAGCTGCTCCAGCACCAGGTGATCCACACGGAGGAACGGCCCCATGAGTGTGGGGAGTGTGGGATGAGCTTCAGGTGGAAGAGCTCCCTTCTCAAGCACCAGGTGATCCACACTGGGGAAAAGCCCTATGAGTGTGGGAAATGTGGGATGAGCTTCAGCCTGAAGGACAGTCTTAGGAAACACCAGATGATCCACACTGGGGAAAAGCCCTACAAGTGTGGGGAATGTGGGAAGAGCTTCAGAGGAAGCACAGCCCTGATCCAGCACCAGGTGATCCACACTGGGGAAGGGCTCTACACCTGCTTGGAATGTGGGAAGGGCTTTGGATGGAGCTCCAGCCTGAAATACCACCAGCGCATCCACACTGGGGAGAGGCCCTACGAGTGTCCCCAGTGTGGGAAGAGGTTTCACACCAGCTCTGATCTCCTCGTCCATCAGCGGATTCACACGGATGAGCGGCCCTTCCGCTGCCCTGACTGCGGGAAGGGCTTCAAGCAAAACTCACACCTCACTGCCCACCGGCACATCCACACCGGGCAGTGGGGAAGGGGTGGAAGAGGAAGGGAAAAGAGGGGGCTGGGACCCCGAAATTGCATTGGGAGGGATCCCACTCCTCCTTTCTAATCCCTGGGATGGAGCTGGGGCAGGTCAGGCTGGGGCAGTGCTGGGCTCTTGGCCCGGCCTGGGCACCCCCCATGAGCCCCCTCCTCAAATTCCCCTGGCAGCTGAGAGGGGTCCTGGTGCCTTTTGGGGTTCACTGGGTGCCTTGTTGGGGTTTCTCGGGGTCTCTGCTCACCCGAGGTCAGGGTGGTCTTTGCCCTTCTGCCCTCAGAGGAGCCCCAGGCCGAATGCCCGAACAAACGAGGTCTTGAGAAGTTCTTGTTCAAGGTTGTTTCTTTTGTTTATTTTCTCTTATCTCAGTTCTTTTTCTCTGAGCCTGGCAGAGGTCTGAGCAGCACGGGCAACAGGTGACGACTCCTCCTCTGACCAAGGCTCGTCATCTTTTATACAGATAATTGTGTGTACATTATTTACAGTTACAAACCAATATCTACACTCTACACTGAACAGGTTATTTCTATACTAATCCAATCCCCCTAAATCTACTTGGTGCCATCCTCACTGCAAAAGATGGAGACGAAGAAGGAGAAGACTTCAGGGCACCACCCAGTATCCTCCATCTTGTCTCTGGTCATCCCTATTCTAAAACCCCAAATGTGAAAATAATATTATCTTTTATCACCCTTGGAGGCTTGCAATTCCTCTCTTCATGTTGGCAACCTTTCCCATGGACTGAAGTCAAGGCCCTTGCCTGTCTGGGCTCTGTGCCAGGGTCTCCAACCCCCCTGTACAAACTCCAGACCCCCCTGTCCAGGTTTTAAACCCCCCTGTACAGGTTTCTGTTTGTCCAGGGTATCCAAAGGAACGCCCTGGACTCCCACAGGGGTTCAAATCCCCAGAGTCCCCAGAGCGGGGTGACACAGGGGGACACACGGGGGTCCCCATTCCCGATCCATCCCAGGGCCCGTTCTGCCCCCACCCCCCCAGTCACAGTCCCCCTGCAGGGTCCCCCCAAGTCTGAGCCCCAGCACCAGGAAGACGAAGCCCAACACGAAGCCCCCGATCCCCGTCAGCATCTCGCTGTGGGCAGCGTCCAGCGGCATCTCTGGGGGGTCTGCAGAGGTCAGGACCCCCAAAACCTCGCACAGACACCCCAAGCTCCCTCCCAAGTCTCCCCCTGCCAACCCAGGACCCCCTGAAACCTCCTCCCAATCCCTTCCCGGCCTCCCCAGGACCCACCAAAGCCCCTCCTGTCCCTCTCAGGATCCCACAACCCCCTCCCAGTTGCCCCCCAGCACCCCAGGACCCCCAAACCCTCTCCCAGTCCCTTCCCAGCCCCTCCAGGACTCCCCCAGACCCCTCCCAGTCTCTTCCCAGCACAACCAACCTCATCCCAGGTCCCGCTTTCCAATCTTTGATCTCCTTCCAGCCCCTCCAGGCTCACTCCAATCCCTCCCAGTTCCTCCCAGCACATCCCAATCCCCTTCCCAGTCCCCCCAGTGCCTCCCCCGTGCCCCAGTGCCGCTCAGGGGCTGCTCCAGGCTGACGTGCCCCACCTGGAGCTGGAGGTGACCCCGTGTTCGGGGGGTTTCCAGCAGCACCAGGAGCTGGTGGGTCCAGTCCCCGCTGGGGACCACGGCGGTGGCCACCACGTGCCCCGAGAGCTCCTGGTGTGGGCTTGAGAGGGAGCGGGAATGGACTGGGAGGGACTGGGATGGACTGGGAATGAAGCGCGCGGCGCTGGGAGGGCGAGCCCAGAGAGGGGCACTGGGCGCTGCGGGTCTGCCTGGCAACTGATGAGTCATCAGCAGCGCGCGCTCTGATTGGCTGAGAGGCGTACGCTCCACACACGGCCGGGATGGCCACGGGGAGGGGACTGGGAGGGACTGGGATGGACTGGGATGGACCGGGAGAGCCACGGGGGTCACTGGGAGGAACAGGGGGCCCCGGGGATGGCCCCAAGGAGGGCTGAGGGGATTCGCAGGGAGGTTTGGAGGGGCTCCAGGGTCATTGCCAGGGCAGGGCCCGAGGGGACGCGCTCTGCCCCACGCTCAGCTCTGCGCTCCACCAGGAACGGGGTGGACAACTCGGAGCTGTGCCGGCAGTGCCTGTCCAGCGCATCCCGTCTGTGCTCCCTCCGTGCCGGGTCGCTGCTCCAGGACCTGGCAGCTTCTCCCCAGAGGAGGTGTCCCCCCCGTACAGCCCCACATCGCTGCCCGAGTGCAGGGGCTGCTCCCGGTTGGAGATGTTCCTCTCCACGAACCTCACCCGCTCGGTGCCCTTAATGAAGTGACAGCCGGACTGAACCATCTCCTGGAGCAGCCCCGTGTGTGCAGGACTGTCCTGGTTTAGGGCAAATTCGGGAGGAAACCTCCAAAGGGGTTCCCCTGGAAAGCAAAACCCAAACGGCCCCTCCCCCCAGCTAGTCCAGGAAAAAAGAACTTCCTCGGGGAAAAGTAGAAAAAACTATTTATTTAACAAACAAGGCGCCCACAAGCACAAAAAATTAATAATATGAAACAATAAAACCTCTGGCTGCTCCAAAGAGAGATGGCAAACTGAGACAGTCCTTGCCCTGGGTGTAGCTCAGCTCACTCAGTCTCTCCCCAGCCCCACTCCCTCCGGAGCTCCAGGCCCCACAGGTGCCAGCCCTCGCTGCTCCTCTGGGTTTGTCAGTCCAGAGGCAGATTGAAACAGTCCCAAGAAATTAAAGAAAAAAAAAAAACATTCCAGGGAACTTCTCTGCCTCAGGCAGCTCAAACTGACTCAGAGCACAGGAGATCTCTGTCCCAGCGCTGTCCGTGCCTCAGACCAACGCCGCAGCCAGGACGGGTGCGAGTCAGGCAGTTTTCACAAAACAAACTGCTGCTGCTTCTTTCTCCCCCTTCGCTCCCAGAACCATTTTAAAGGTACAGAACTGAATGTACAGCACAAACAGAGCAGAGGATTGGGGATACAAGCATCATAAAGTCACCCTAGAATGCCCTGCAAGGGGGTCGCAGCTCTCCCTGCACCCTTCCCTTCCCCAGGTGAACATTCCCAGCTCTCCCAGCCCGGCTCCACAGGGGCTCCAGTTCCTCGGGGCTCGCCCCAGCAGCTCCCCATCCTGCAGGGGGGCTCCCGGCTCTGCAGGTGGGGTCTCACCTGAGCGGGGCCCAGGGCCAGGATCCCCCCGGAGCTGCTGCTGCCCACGCTGGGGCTCAGCCCAGGCCACCTCTGGGGTCATGTCCAGCCTCTCACCCACCCACATGGTGCCCTTGGTGGGAGGTGTGGAGGTGACATCAATGACAGTTTATTCTCTGCACCTGCTTTGTCTTGCATTCAATATTCCTTCACTGATATCAGACTTAGGAAAAATTTGGCCTCATTTTAATCCTCCCCTATATGTGTAGCCACAGCTTGTGCCTGCCATGTTTTGGTTTCGGGAAATTCTTTTCCCACAGGCACCTGTTGTAAACAGGAGCATGTTATTATAAACTATCTTGTTTTTCTCCATTCTTTCCCAAAGGAGGGATTTCGCTTGATGGCCCTTTGGGGTGACCAATGGGCCAAAGGATCCCACCTCTTAGGTGGGCTCATTGTAAAAAAGTATATAAGGCAGGTTTGAAAAATAAAGTGGGGAGACTTCGAGTCTCACACAGCCTTCTGAAAACCAGAGTCCGTGTCCTCATTTCGTGTCCCACAGCGACATCTGGTGACCCCGACGTGATTGCAGCCGCGGGAAACGAGGTATCCCTAAAAGCGAATTTTTAGGTAAAATACCGATTCCCGCCCTGCTTGCCAGTTCGTTTCTCTCCGATAAGGAGACGAACTTTTTGGCAAAATGAAAGTTCCTGCACTAGACCCTGCAGACTGTCTGGTGCTGGAACTCTGGGAAGACCTGTTGGATAGAAACGGGGTTTACATTCCCAGAGATCAATTCCAGGCCCTTTACATTTGGGGAAAGAGAAATGGTATTTCTGCGAATGCCTATGAAGCGCTATCAAAGACATGGTGGCGTGTTCTGGGACGCAGTCTGCATGAAGCTATGTCCTCTGGACAAGCAGAGATCTCCAGGTTAATAATAACTAGGAGACAAATTTTTAATGTACTTAAAAGTCCTTGTGAGAGTTCACTCTCCAGTTCAGGTCTAAGTCCTGCAGCGTCTGAGGAAGACGATGGACTTCCGAGCGAGCTGATGTCCGACGCAGAGTCGGAAGACGGAGACCTCGTGGACGCAAGAAGCGGAGGAGCTGTGGCAGAAGGTTCAGCCAGCAGTGGATCGGAAAGCCCCCGAGCCATCCAGAACATGTCGGGTTCGCTTGTCGCCTCCCCCCGGGAATGCGATTTCCCCGGAGAGGTTTGGAGCCCCCCGCGCGTGGGTGGGGGAGGGAAACAGGAGCGGGGACGGACCGGGGAGTCCGGGACGACCCCTCACCCCGCCCCCCGGGTGCGATCCACACCGATTTCCGCGAGCCCTTTTCGCGCAGCTGAACAGCAGGAAGGGGGGGGAGTTGGGAATTCGGAAGCCCCGCCCCGCCCTGCTCCGCGGTCGCCCCCCTCGGCGTTCGTGGCCCCGCCCCGCCCTGCTCCGCGGTCGCCCCCCTCGGCGTTCGTGGCCCCGCCCCGCCCTGCTCCGCGGTCGTCCCCGCCTCCGGTGGCGGTGGAAACCCCGCCCCGCCCGGCTCCGCGCTCGCTGCGCTCGGCGTTCGTGGCCCCGCCCCGCCCGGCTCCGCGCTCGCCCCGCTCGGTCGTGACTCCGCCCCGCCCTGCTCCGCGGTCGTCCCCGCCTCCGGTGGCGGTGGAAACCCCGCCCCGCCCCGCCCCGCGGTCGCCGCCCATTCCCCAGATTTGCGTCGTGGAAACCGAACGGGCGCAGCCAACAGCGCGGACAGTGGGCGTCACTTTAAAGGGGACAGTCACGACAAAGTGCCCACATTGCGAAAGACGTACGCGCTTTCCTCTTGGGGTGGACGATGTGGAAATCAGTCCCTCCGAGGGAGGAGACGATGAGTCGCCGCCGCGCGCACGACGGGGGCGGGGCCGGATCCCCCTCCGGCCCCGCGGTGCCTGCCGTGGTGAAGCGGCCGGCGGAGGAGCCCCCCCGCACGCGCGGCGGGGAGGCGCCGGCCGCCGCCGCGGCCAGGGGGGAACAGCCCACCCCCCCATCACCGGCGGCGCGGCGACGCACTGACCCTCCACCCCCTCTCCCGGCACGGGCCGGCAGTGAAGCAACGCCTCGGTTCGCCGATGAACCTTCCGTGTTTGCGCGACCTGGCTTCACTGTGGGGACGGGGCGAGCCGCGGTTCCGTCTGCCTCTGTCCCCACGGCCCCGGACGGGCGGAAAGCTGGATCGGCACCTGCTCTTCCACACCCCCCCCTTGCCGACCACTCCTCCAGTGCGGCGTGTGGGAGGGACCGAGTCCCTCTGGGCGTCGGCCACTCCTCCTGCACTGAGCGAACCGCCTCTGTCTCCAGGATTGCAGGCTTCAGCGGCTTCTCCGGCCGCTGGTGCCGCTGCGACCCCGCCCCACCCCCCGACTTCTAGTGACTCTGGGAATGCTCTGCCACCCCCAGTTTTCACGTTTGGGGCAGGAGGCAAAACAACTGCCACGTCCCCTGTGATTGCTCGACGTAAAGGACCCCGAGCTGGTGCCCTTTCTTCAACTAATCACTGACGCTCCCGCCATGCCAGGTCACCGTGCGTCCCAGGGACCCAAAGCGTTTTTGGGACGAAGTGAAATCCAAGGCTTTGGAAATGGGGCATTGGGAGGTCGCAGTGCGTCTCATGGGGGCTGCAAAGTGTCTTTTTGGCCCTGCTGGCACTGAAAGGGCCGTGATGTCAGGTGCCGAGAACCTGGGACAGGTATCCCTGTCTGCTCCGGTGACACCCACAGGGCAGACACACACAGATCCTGTCACCCCGCAGGGAGCTGTTCAGGCTTTTCCTGCACTTAGGGCAAACCCCAAACCTTTTAAGTCCTCTGTTTCCAGGACTGAGAACCGGTGGCGAGCAGACGGCTGCTTTGGATTTCCCGGGCCACCTCAAGCTCACTGGCCAGCAGTCCTGAGTGAGGAACGTCCTGAGATGTGGTGCACCCTCCACCTCCCTGATGCCACCCCGTCAGAGATCCACCTCCGAGGCTTGATAGATACGGGAGCCGACGTTTGCATCCTTTCTTCTGCTGCGTGGCCTCCGCAGTGGCCTCTGGATCCTGTTCAGTTGTCTGTCACAGGACTGGGTGGCACGAAGCAATGCTTTGTGAGCCAGCGACCCGTGATGATCACGAACTCAGAGGGACAGTCGGCTATGGTTCGACCATACGTCACTGAAACTTCTACTAACCTCTGGGAGTGGGATGTCTTGGCGGCTTGGGGGGTGCGGGTTGGGACAGAATTTTAAATGGTGGCTGATGGACAGACCCATTTTGGACTGCCAGTGGCCCCTTCTGAATGATAAATTACTTGCCCTTTGACAATCGGTCCAGGAGCACTGGACCGAGGCCATCTCGAGTTTTCCACTGGTCTGTGGAACACTCCCGTTTTCTGCATCATGAAGAAATCTGGGACATGGAGGTTGTTACAAGGCCTCCAGGAAAGTCGATGCTGTGATTCCAGATTACCATCCCACAGGCTTCATTTGCCAATGGAGTGACAAATGGTCTGATTCCTTGCACATTTTTGGAATGGGTCTTTTTTGCCCCATCCGCCGCATACGACGGCAATTTCACTATTTAATAGTGAATCCCGTAAAACGGGAGAATTTTGACTGGAGCCCCACAAACTCTGAATCCCTGCAGAGTGCTCTAGCAAACCTTTTTCAGGCGGATCATGCCCAGCCATGAGCTACTAAAAGTGGCGAAATTGGCTGAACTTTCTCTGTGACCATAAAATGGTCCAGAACCAGTGCAAGGACCCACCGTCTAACGGTTTGGGAAAAACAGGGAAAGCCATTGTCACTTGTCGGGATGGATCTGAGTGGCAGGAGCTGAGGGGTCATGAGCTGCCTCAGCCAAATTGGTTGAATTGAGAGCTGCTGTCATGGCATGTCAGCAATTTTCCCAGGTTCCTTTTGGTCTGGTCACGGACTCCACCCTGGGGACCGTGACCGGCGTGAAAGTCATCAAGCGGAGGAATCTCCGAGTGATGACTCAGATGCAGATGATGCGAGTGATCGCTCAGGTGGCCCCTCTATAATTAGGCATTGAGAATTGCATTTTTCTTTTTTCTTTTCTTTTTTTTAAAAACTAAAAGGGTGATATGTAGCCACAGCTTGTGCCTGCCATGTTTTGGTTTCGGGAAATTCTTTTCCCACAGGCACCTGTTGTAAACAAGAGCATGTTATTATAAACTATCTTGTTTTTCTGCATTCTTTCCCAAAGGAGGGAACTTCGTTTGATGGCCCTTTGGGGTGACCAATGGGTCAAAGGATCCCACCTCTTAGGTGGGCTCATTGTAAAAAAGTATATAAGGCAGGTTTGAAAAATAAAGAGCAGACTTTGAGTCTCACACAGCCTTCTGAAAACCAGAGTCTGTGTCCTCATTTCGTGTCCCACAGCGACATCTATGTTTAATGTAATATTAAATTGCTATTAAAAGTTTTGCTAAATTTAAATTTGTTCTTTATTTTATTTTTATTTATAACAGGTGCCTGCCTTTTTCCAGGGCTGCCAGATGGGCTTAGGGCTGCCAGATGGGCTTAGGGCTGCCCTGCATCCTCCTGTGGAAGTTCCCTGAGGGTCAGAGCACTCAGTGCCCAGACTCCTTTCCTGTGCCTGCTGTGTCCCCTGGGGCTGCAGAGCTCTCCTGGCTCACAGCAGACATTCAGTCCTTGACCTCGGGGTGACCCCAGCCTGGCCAGGCCTGTGCCCAGGGAGCTCCACTCCCTGCTGCTCCCTGGCACACACGGTCCCTGCAGGTGCCCTGTGCTCTCCTGGCAGCTCCCAAGGCCTTCCAGACAAACATTCCCCTGCCATCAGCCCTGGCACAAGCTGCAGAGCCCCAGGAAGGTTCAGCACAGACCCTTCCCCATCTGATGGGCCCTGGCCACCAACAAGCAGAGCCTGACCCAGGCCTGAGTCCCCTGAAGGCCACACTGGGACCCTGATCTCATCCCACTGAGCCCTGGGAGAACAAGGAACACAAGGAGCCTCTTCAGAGTCTGTTCCTTGGGCCTGTTGCTGAGAGGGACTGTGCAGGGAGAGCAAAGCCTTCCTGGGCTGCCCTCAGGAGATGCCCTTGGCTGCTGGAGCTGCTGTGCTGGAGCCCAGCTGTGTCCCAGCAGTGCCCATGGCCTGGCCCTGCCTGTGCTCACAGCACGGACACGCAGCAGGACAGTGACCAAGCTGCCACAGCACTGCGGCCTTACAGCCACAGAAGGGCTGGCAAGGAGAGGCTGGAGCTGGGAAGAGCAGCTGTGGGAAGAGGCAGGGCCATTGTCCCTGGCTGTGCTGCTGTGCTGGGAGTCTCTGCCCTCCACCTGTGCTCACAGGCACTGCCCCTGCAGAGACAGAGAGGGGCTGAGGGAACATCTTGGGCACACAGGGCAGAGCAGGACACTTTATTTTACAGAAATGCACAGTGATCAGGGCTTCTTACTGTCTGTGGTTAACACAGGCACGGTAGATACTGATGTAGCAATACTGTGACTGATGACTTCCCTTTTTGGAAATTATAAGAAAAGGAAAAAGAAAAAGAAAAAGAAAAAGAAAAAGAAAAAGAAAAAGAAAAAGAAAAAGAAAAAGAAAAAGAAAAAAGAAAGAAAAAGAAAAATGGAAAAGGAAAAGGAAAAGGAAAAGGAAAAGGAAAAGGAAAAGGAAAAGGAAAAAGAAAAAGAAAAAGATAAAGAAAAAGATAAAGAAAAAGAAAAAGAAAGAGAAAAAGAGAAAGAGAAAGAGAAAGAAAAAGAGAAAGAGAAAGAAAAAGAAAAAGAAAAAGAAAAAGAAAAAGAAAAAGAAAAAGAAAAAGAAAAAGAAAAAGAATAATTAATACACCAAATAGAATAACAAACAAGACACATGTCACCAAGCAGTCTGGGCCTGGAATGAGTTCCATTCTGAATGTTGTGCAGAAACAAAGAGGCACTTGATTGTTTCTGAAAAGCACAGAGGGGTCACATTCCTCAGGGCATCCTCCAGCTCCTGGTTCCTCAGGCTGTAGATGAGGGGGTTCAGTGTTGGAGGCAGCAGCGAGCACAGAAGTGACAGTGCCAGAGCCAGGGATGGGCACCAGGCTGGCACAGGTGACCTTGAGGCTCTGCAGGGCTCAGGCACAGCGGCTGTGCCAGAGTCAGGGCTGAGCTCACACTCTGGGGGCTGGGGCAGAGCCCAGGCAGAAATGAGCCCTGAGCCAGCAGCTCTGCAGTGGTGGCCACCAGGCCGGGTGGCCAAGGGAGGCTTCTGGCCATGCCCTGGAAGCAGCTGCTGCTGCCCAGGGGCCTTTGGTGCCTCAGGCTCTCCCTGGCACAGCTCCCAGCACGGCACTCTGCACTTGTGCCCGAGCCCTTCACTCTGCTGGGGCTGGCCTGGGGCTTTTCCTGCAGTGGGACCTGCCCTGGTCCTGGCACAGGAAAGGCAGTTCCTGCTGGAGCAGGAGGCTCTGCCTGCAATGGGCTCCAACAACTCCAACAAGGCCCTGTTTGCAAAGCCCCCAGTGGGAAATGAAGAAGGGGATCATGCTGCTTTGGGGGTGAGGAATGCTGAAAGCAGATTGACTCCTCCATTCCAAAGTTCCACATGCTGAGAGGGAGCTGAAGCTGTGGCAGAGCTGCTAAAATCCCCAGAGAAAGCAACAACCCAGTGACACCACTGAGAGCTTCTGCAGAGCTGCTGAGCTGGCACAGCCTGGGCACATCTGACTGACAGGGCAGCACTTCAGACTGGAAAAGCCCCATCCCAAATTTTAACTGCAGCATCTCCTGACACTTCCCTTCTTGGGGGAGGGTGTGGAGATTCCTCCCTGGAGTGGGGACACCCCTCAAGGTCACTGCCTGAGGCTGAGCTCAAGAGATTTGCCCACGGTCGTTGGTCTGGGGGAGTGACACCCATCTCTGGTTAATAACTGGTTTTGCTTTAATACAATTGCTTCAAAATTGCTTCCTAGAGCACTATCTTAAAATAGATGTTACAGCTCCTGTGCTGTGGAGGAAATCATTCTGATTAAGACCTTTTTGTCTAATCATGATCATAATCAGTCATATCTATATGTCCATAAATACCTCTGGTTTGCCATCCTTAATGTTGTGGGACAAAGTTGTACAAAGGTTCAATTCCACCTGTATAATCCTTTAGGCATAAATCCTTGACAGAGTCTGGGGCTGGGATTGGATCCAGGCACTGCCAGGACCCTCTCCCAGAAGGAGTTTAGAAAGCCTGGGGGTCCTGGTTTGGGTCCTTTGTGAACCTCGTGACCAAACAGGAGCTTCTCGAATAAACTTTGCCTGAAGCTGCCACTCTGCCCATGACAGGAACCTCTGGGAGTGTCGGTGACATCCCAGCTCTTTGGCAGCCTGGACACTCCTGGGATGTCCCCATGGAGCCCCTGGGAGTGTCTGTGACGTCCTGGCTCTTTGGCAGCCTGGACACACCTGGGATGTCCCCATGGAGCCCCTGGGAGTGTCTGTGACATCCCAGCTCTTTGGCAGCCTGGACACTCCTGGGATGTCCCCATGGAGCCCCTGGGAGTGTCTGTGACATCCCAGCTCTTTGGCCACCTGGACACTCCTGGGATGTCCCCATGGAGCCCCTAGGGGTGTCTGTGACATCCCAGCTCTTTGGCAGCCTGGACACTCCTGGGATGTCCCCATGGAGCCCCTGGGAGTGTCTGTGACATCCCAGCTCTTTGGCAGCCTGGACACTCCTGGGAAGTCCCCATGGAGCCCCTGGGAGTGTCGGTGACCTCGCTGTTCTTTAGGAGCACAGGGATGTCACCACTGCACTCCTGCCGCTGCCTGGGACAAATTGGCTCCTTGGCAGGGTACAGACACCTCTGGTGTCACTGTCCAGCCCTGGGACTGTCACCTCATGACCCTTAGGAAGATTAAGGAGCCCTGGGATGTCACCACAGAGCCCCTGTGACTGAATGTGACCAAAGAGATCTTCAGGAGCCCAGAGACCCCTCAGATGCCACCATGGAGCCCCTGTGCCTGCACGTGAGCTCACAGCTCTTGAGCAGCTGGAAACCCCTGGAATCTCTTCAATCTGCCCTGCTGAGGATGGATCCTCAGCAGCTTGGAGGTTCCCTGATGAATTTCAGCTCTCCAGAGGCTTGTTCAGTCTTCAGCTCTTCAGTTCAGGAATTCAGTGCCAAAGGCTCGTTAACATTCCAAAGCACTCTAACAAGAAAAGCCCCTGGGAATAATTTCATTTCAAGTCTTCAGTTCTTCTGTGCTTAATTGATTTCAGAAGTGGATTCAAAGAGAATATGCTTTTATTTTTTTTTAATTTAGAGGGGGTTTTTTTGTCCTCTTTAGTTTTGTTTTCCTGTTTATAGATTGGTATCAGCAATCTCCAGTTGATATTGATCCCCAGCACCTCCTAAGGTGCTCTGAATAGATATGAACATCAAGACCCTTCATGGCTGACAATCAATCACACTTTGTCCCTGTCCCCACCCCACCATTTCCCTCCTCCAGCCCCTGGCACTCAGAGCATCCCTGTGCAAATCTGAGCTCCCTCCACTCCAGGCTGCACCTGCAGCTTTCAGCTCCTTGGCTCCAACTCCCACCTGCTTTCCTTGCAGAAGGAGCTGCCCGAGACACAGAGGGATGTTCATTCATTGTCAGCCAACAAAGCCAAGGGAAGGCACAGCTCCATGGAAAACACAAGTCCAGCCAGTGACACAAAGAGAGGGCAAGATCAGGATTTCTTCTCCTGCCATTATACAGTTCCAGGAAATTCCTGGTCTCTCCTCCTGGTGGGAAAACTTGGACATTTCTTACAAGTGCTCCAATGACCCAGCTAATGAAGATGTGCTCGTGCACCTCGCAAGCTGCCGGTCCCCTACAGCCCTGCAGGGCTCCTGTCCCATCTGCTCTGCTCCAGTCTAAAACAGGGACCAGAATTGTCCCAGCAGCATTAGAGAGCTGAATTGGAAAGGAGCTCAGCAAGTCAGCAGCCCAAGCTGTCAGAAACTGGGTCAGACCAAGTGGTTCAAGGCTTGATTTGGTCTGGATTAGCAAATCCCAAAGGACAGGGATTAGGGGGCAGCATCTCAGCACCCGGCTGAGCCCATGGGAACAAAGGTTTCCTCCTGTCCTGGCTGAGCGTCCCCTCTTTCACCCTCTGCTCATTGTCTTTTGTCTCCCAGCAGGCTCCAGGTGAAGAGCCTGGCTCTGTGCTCTCCATCACCTCCTCGGGGGCACTGCCAGGTTGGGATCAGGAGCCCCTCAGCCTTCCCTGCTCGGGGCTGGACAAGCCCAGCTCCCTCAGCCTCTCCTGACAGCCCAAGGGCTGCAGCCCCACCTTGGAGCCCTTCCCTGACCCTGCTGCAGCTCCCAGACATCTTTCCTGCCCTGGGCAACCCAACCCAGGCCACAGGGACCTGGAGAATCCGCGTCCTTGATGTCCTGGTCACACAGCCCAGCCCCTTGTCCCCGTGTCAGGCTCTGGGGTTGATCCTGTGGAACATCCTTTGGTGGAGGCTGTGGCTCCAGGTGCACCGGGGGGATCCTGGGGGACAGGGGACCCTTCTGGGCATGAACAGCATTGGACTTGTTGGGGGAAACTGTGAGTGGGGCCTGGGGCAGAGTGACCAACCCAGTGACCTCACACCGCCCTCCTGGGATGTCACACAGCCCCCCATGATGTCACACAGCTGGTCTCTGATGTCACAACCCATTCTGTGATGTCACACAGCCACCCTGTAATGTCACAGCCAACTCTGTGATGTCATAGCCTGCTCTGTGATGTCAGACCTTTGCCCTGTGATGTCAGAGCTGGCTCTGTGATGTCACAGACATGGCTCATGATTCCCCAACCCTGCATTTTTTAAAAAAATATCGTATATTCTCTTTGAATACACCTTTGAAATCTGTACAGTTAACCACAGAGGAATTGAAGACTTGAAATTAAATTATTCCAAGGGGCTTTTCTTGTTAGAGTGCTTTGGAATGTTAATGAGCCTTTGGCACTGAATTCCTGAACTGAGGAGCTGAAGCCTGAACAAGCCTCTGAAGAGCTGAAATTCATCAGGGAACCTCCAAGTTGCTGAGGATCCATCAGCAACTGTGATGGGAGCTGGGGCAGAGTGACCAACCCAGTGACCTCACACAGCCCTCCTGGGATGTCACACAGCCCCCCATGATGTCACACAGCTGGTCTCTGATGTCACAACCCACTCTGTGATGTCACACAGACACCCTGTAATGTCACAGACAACTCTGTGATGTCATAGCCTGCTCTATGATGTCAGACCTCTCCCTGTGATGTCACAGCTGGCTCTGTGATGTCACAGACATGGCCCATGATGCTACAGCTCCTCGATGACCTCACATATCCCACTCTGAGATGTCACAGCCCACTCTGTCACCTCATATTTCCAGATGATCCATGGTCTGCACCTGGTGAGCTGACACAGTGCTCCTTCTCCAAAACCATGGCCCATGGAAACCACACAATGCCCATTGTGCAAGAAGGGGAACTGGAAGTTCAGCAGCCTCAGTGTCCTGCCAGCTCAGCCAGGCTGACTGGAACATTGGGGTCCGTGACCACCAGGGACCACCAGAGAGAGCCCCAGGGCAGAAGAGGGCATGCAAAAGGGGAGGGGAAATGTGTTAATGATTTCAGGGAAATGATTATCATCTGTATGTTCAGTCTGGGACAAGCAATGAACATGTATCCAAAATACAGAATATAAACAGAAACTTTCCTGTACTCAGCACACACGGCTTTGGAGGAGCTATCCCCCCGTGCATCCAGCTGAATAAAGAATGCTGCTTCTGAATGCTGCATTGGTGTTAAGGAGTATTTGATTTTACTGAACTTCTGGTAACACTCCCAGTCCCAAGGAAAGCTCTGCCTGCTGCTGTTCACAAACAGAGCAGGGCTGGTGGGAGTTGTGGTGGTTGGAGGCTGCCTAGGGTACAGTGACCATGAAATAATCAAGTTTTTAATATTTTGTGAAAGAAGGTGGGGCATCAACAAACCTTCTACACTGCAATTACAGAGGGCAGACTTTGGCCTATGCAGGATGCAGATTTAAGGGAAACAGCCCTTAAAAGCAAATGGGGTCCAGGAAGGAAGGACACACTCCAAGGAACAAATCTTAAGGGGAAAGGAGCAGCCTGTCCTGGAGTGCCAAAAGCTGAGCCAGTGAGGAAAATGGCTGGCCTGGCTGTCCATGGTGCTTTTGTGGGTACTCACGGGAAAAAAGAGGGTGCATCCCCTTTGGACAGAGGAGCAGGCAACTCAGGAAGTGTTTATGGATGTTGTTAGGTCATGCAAAAAGAAAATTATAGAGGTGAAAGATCAATTAGAGCTTAACCTGGCCACTTCTGTGAAAAATAATAAAAATGTTTCTATAAAAATATTCATAGCAAAATGTGGGATAAGGAAAACCTTGCAGTGGGGAATATAGTAACTAAAGAAAAGGCTGAGCTGCTTAACACCTTGTTTTTCTAAATTTTCAACAATCAGACAGGTTGTCCTCAGGACAAGTGTTCTCCTGAGCTGGTAGATGGGGACAGGGAGCAGAAGAGCCCCCCTGTCATCCAGGAGGAAGCAGCTGCTGACCTGCTGAGCCACTCACATGCTCACAGGTGTCTCTGGGAGCAGATGGGATCCGTCCTCGGGATATGAGGGAGCTGCTGGATGAGCTGCCCAAGCTGCTCTCCATCATTTCTCCTCAGTCCTGGCTCACCAGGGAGGTCCCAGAGGACTGGAGGTGCCAATGTGATCCCATCCCCAAGAAGAGCTGGAAGGAGGATCTGGGGAACTCCAGGCCTGTCAGCCTGACCTCGGTGCCTGGCCAGGTGATGGAACAGATCACCTTGAGTGCCATCACAGGGCACCCACAGGATGGCTGAGGGATCAGGCCCAGCCAGCGTGGATTTCAATGTCTGCATTGATGATCTGGATGAGGGGATTGAGTCCAGCATCAGCAAATTTGCAGCTGACACCAAGCTAGGTGAGTGTGGATCTGCTGGAGGGCAGGAGGGCTCTGCACAGGGCCCTGGACAGGCTGGATCCAGGGCCCAAATCCAACAATGTCAGGTTGAACAAGACCAAGTGCCGGGTCCTGTACTTTGGCCACAACAACCCCTGCAGTGCTACAGGCTGGGGACAGAGTGGCTGGACAGCAGCCAGGCAGAAAGGGACCTGCAGGGACTGATGGACAGCAGGCTGGACATGAGGCAGCAGTGTGCCCAGGTGGCCAAGAAGGCCAATGGCTCCTGACCTGGATCAGGAATGGTGTGGCCAGCAGGAGCAGGGCAGGGATTCTTCCCCTGTGCTCGGCACTGGTTGGGCAGCACCTCGAGTGCTGTGTCCAGTTCTGGGCCCCCCACTTTAGGAAGGACATGGAGGTGCTGGAGCGTGTCCAGAGAAGGGCAACAAGGCTGGTGAGGGGTCTGGAGCACAAGTGCTGTGAGGAGAGGCTGAGGGAGCTGGGGTTTTTTCTCCTGGAGAAAAGGAGGCTCAGGGGAGACAAGGCAGTGTCAGGGCACAGGTTGGACTTGATGATGTCCAAGGTCTATTCCAACCTTGTTGATTCTGGGATTCTCTGAAACCACCCTTGCAGCAGTTGCAGGATGAGCCCTGGGCCTCCTCCTCAGAAGGTGCAGCAGCCCAGGTGCCTCAGCTTCTCCTCACAGCCCCAAAGCCCATCCTGTCAGTCCTGCAGAGCCTCTGCAGCTCCTCCTCACTGCCCACAACAGGGAGCCCCACAGCCAGACACAGCAGCCCAGATGTGCCCCCCTGGCCTGGGGTGCCTCTGGCAAAGGACCAGCAGGAGGCACTGCAGGAGCCTGCAGACAATTCCTGAAGCACTTGGAGGATGATCCTGCTCCCCAAGGGACGTTCCCATGGTGCCAAGTGAGGAACTGAAATGGGGAGTGGGGCCAGAGAGGAACGGGCAACCAGGGATGGGCTCTTTGCAGGGGAGGGAACAGGGGTGGGCAACAGGAAGAAATTTGTACCAGGGAAGAAGAAAGAAAGCCAAGGTGAAGCTGAGGAAATGGTCAGGGCAGTTTGGGGGTGGCTGCCAGGCAGCCCTGGCTCTGAGCAACAACGTCTGCAGTGGCACAGCAAACTCCCAGCTCATGGGAACAAACTTTCTGGCTCTGACTTCAGAGGCCACCACAAACCTGAGGGGTTTCCCTGCTGTGGCCCAGCCCTTCCTGGCCCCAGGGGCTGCTGGCATTTGTGCTCCCTCAGGTTCATCTCCCCACACCAACACCATGGGGGTGCTCAGGCCTGCTCTGGGCAGTGCAAACAGGGGCTCCTGAGGCAGTGCTGCCGTGTCTGTGCCTGCAAGGCTGCGGCAGCTGTGTGAGCTGGGGGAGAGGCCAGGGCTGCAGAGGGGGGATGTTGTTGGCAGGTGCATGAGGAGGCTGTGGGACGCTGCCCTGGGGTGTCCAGCGCAGTGGGGATGGATCAGGCCCTGCTCTGCTGCTCCTTGCCGTGTGCCCCAGGGCCCTTGCAGAGCCCCAGCCGTGCTGTTTGCCCCCAGCCTGCCCACGGCCAGCCTGGGGCTGCTGCCGGGGCTTTTCTCTGCTGAGCATTGGCCTGGGCAATGTGTTGTGGAGAGAGCCTGGGCAAGGAGCCTGGAGCCCCCAGGCCCTGGGCTGAGGCCTCAGCGCTGCTGTGCCAGCAGTGCCCATGGGCTGTCCCTGCTGCAGCCCCGGCACTGCCACCCCCAGCCCTGTGCCCGGCCCCGAGAGCACTCAGGCCCTACAGCAACACCAGGGCCAGGAGGGCAGCGGGGCAGGGCCACGGCAGCAGCACTGGCAGCACCAAGTGCTGCTGCTGCTGCAGGGCACAGCTGCTGTGCCAGCACTGATCTGCCCCCAGCTCTGCACACAGACATTGCTGCTGCAGCTGCAGAGAAGGGAACCAAAGGGGCATCTCTGCAGAAAACTTGGCTGGGAGATCCCTGAGTTGCTTTAAACGCACTAAGAGTTCAGCCCCTCATTGACAGAGTCTGTGGCCACAGGGAAGGTGGAGAGAAACAAAATGAGAAACGGCACAAACACTGACATTTCTTTCTGGACAATATTTAAAAAGTAAAGCAAAGGAAAATAACCTCCAGAGTGAAACCAACAAGAAGTATCAAAGATTATTTTTATTACAAATGAGTTGCAGAAATTCGGTGGCAGTTTAATGTTTCCGAAACCATCCAGTGATCAGTCTCCACACTGCAGCCTTGAGCTCCTGGTTCCTCAGGCTGTAGATGAGGGGGTTCAGGGCTGGAGGCACCACCGAGTACAGAACTGACAGGGACAGATCCAGGGATGGGGAGGACATTGAGGGGGGCTTCAGGTAGGCAAATGTGGCAGTGCTGAGGAACAGGGAGAGCACAGCCAGGTGAGGGAGGCAGGTGGAAACGGCTTTGTGCCGTCCCTGCTCAGAGGGGATCCTCAGCACAGCCCTGAAGATCTGCACATAGGAGAAAACAATGAACACAAAACAGCAAAGTCCTAAACAGAAACTAACAGCAAGAAGCCTAAGTTCCCTGAGGTTGGAGTGTGAGCAGGAGAGCTTGAGGATCTGTGGCACATCACAGAAGAACTGGCCCAGGGCATTGCCATGGCACAGGGGCAGGGAAAATGTATTGGCTGTGTGCATGAGAGCATTGAGAAAGGCACTGGCCCAGGCAGCTGCTGCCATGTGGGCACAAGCTCTGCTGCCCAGGAGGGTCCCGTAGTGCAGGGGTTTGCAGATGGACACGTAGCGGTCGTAGCACATGATGGTCAGCAGGAAAAACTCTGCTGACATGAAAAAGACAAAAAGAAACTGTTGGACTGCACATCCTGTGTAGGAGATGTTCCTGGTGTCCCAGAGGGAATTGTGCATGGCTTTGGGGACAGTGGTTAGGATGGAGCCCAGGTCGGTGAGGGCCAGGTTGAGCAGGAAGAAGAACATGGGGCTGTGCAGGTGGTGGCCGCAGGCTACGGCGCTGATGATGAGGCCGTTGCCCAGGAGGGCAGCCAGGGAGATGCCCAGGAAGAGGCAGAAGTGCAGGAGCTGCAGCTGCCGCCTGTCTGCCAATGCCAGCAGGAGGAAGTGGCTGATGGAGCTGCTGTTGGACATTTGCTCTGGCTGCACATGGAGACCTGTTCATGGAGAAAGGACAGGGACAAGTCAGCAGAGGCTGCTTTGAGTCAAACCTGGGCCATTCCCTGTAGACTGTCCCGCTGTGACTCACCCACCCTTGTTCCTGCTCTGGGAAAACCTTCACCCAGGTCCCTGCCTTAGCTCCGGTTTTCCTGTCTGAGTGTGCCAGCAGCAGCCAGGCCTGTGTGTGGGGGCTCTCGAGGAGCCATCCCTGCCCTGATGCCCTGGGTTTGTAGCCATGTGGCAGAGCCACAAGGCTGGATATTCAGGATTTGTCAGGGGAATCACTCCTAATGCAGACAGGCTTGTTGCCATCTGCATTCCCACTTGTAAAGGACGTGGAGAGAAGGAAGGAATTTTAGCCTCTATTTTCCTGCTCACACATCATTCCTGCTTCTCTGAGGTCAGAAATCCCCAGCATTTCTGCTGTGCTCTGAGTTTGCCACTGAGAGATGTGAGAGGCAAAGGATTCCCTGTGGCTTGGGCAAGGTGAGGAGCTGGATGGGCTTGTTCCCAACTGCCCTGGATTTGCAGCTTTGGCTGCAATCAGAGCACAATCACACTCCCGGGTCAGCCTGGGATAAACCAGACCCTGCCCAGAGCAGAGGGATCCCTGAATGTCTCCCCCTCTCCAAAGGGCTCTGGGCAAGGTCTCAGCACCCCCTTCTGCCAAGGACACTCACGGCTCCCTTGGCAAACCCAGCAGCATTTCCTCAGCTCTGGCATCTCTGCACTTCCCCGGGGCACATTCAGGGAACTCTGAGGGGCTCTGGCACAGATTTGCAGCCAGGAGGGCAGCTCAGAGCTTGCAAGGACACAGCAAGGAGATCCCCGGGTGTGCCCATGATGGGATCTCAGGGAGGGGGCTCAGCTCAGTCCCCTTTCCCATGGACTGCTTTGCCCACAGCCCCACAGGTCCCAGGGAAGCTTGGACACCCCATGGCCATGGCCACAGCTGCCTGGCAGCAATCCCAAGGGCAGTGCCTGACTCAGCTGCTGCAAATGCCAGAGCCTCCCTGAGAGCACCAGATGCCAGGGACAACATCAGGGCAGTGCAGAACCAAGAGAAGATGTGGTGGTGCTGTGCCTGGGAGGGCAGGGCAGAGACAGCCGGGCACTCAGGACAGTGTTCCCGTGCCCAGCTGTGCATGGCACCTCCCACACACCAGCAGTGCCCTCCTGCCCCCAGCACTGCTCTCTTCAGCCCCCTCTCCTTCCCTGAGCATCTCCCTGGGCCTGGACATTTCCCTGCTGAGAGGAGCCTTGTCCCTGCCAGCGCTGACAGAGCCCATCCCAGCCTCTGTGCCCTGGGCCCGGCCCTACAGAAACCTGCCTGACTGCAGGGCCCTGGCTGGGGCAGGCTCTGTCTGCAGGTGGGCAAGGGCAGCTCAGGAGAGCCCTGCTGGGCCTTGCAAAGGTGATGCTGCTGCTGTCCAGGGCTGAGGAGGGGCTGAAGGCCCTTTAGGAGCCTCCCAGCAGAGAGACTGACCACCCAAAGTTACACTTCTGGAGTCTCTGTAAATGGTCCAACATTCCTTTGATGATCCTGTGTGTCCTTTTCAACTCAGAATGTTCTGTGATCCTGTGATTGCAAGTCCTGTCTTGCTTCTTTCATCCTCCTGTTGCCTATAATCAAAAGAAAAAAAAAAATAATCCTTGTAACAGCATGAGAACAGTAAAGTAAAAACCAGACCTTTATTGGAAGCTTCCAGGTGTCCCAGTGGGGATGGGGCACACCCAGCCCCTGAATTCAACAATTTATTAAGGTTGATTTATTAGGGTATTTAACAGGAACATCCAATAGGAGATTCAGTTGCACCAGTTAGATACCCCTGGGTCAATCCATTGCTCCAAGGGCTTCTTTTCCCCACTTTTTTATGACTGCTCACACTCTGGTTAAAAAACCAAAATGTTATTCTTGTAGGTCCTCTTCCTGATAATAAGACTACACAGTAGTTCAGGAATGTAATTAGAAGGTCAGCTTATTGTTCTAAAACTTAAAAGAAAGGGTAGGAAACATGCTAGAATTATTAAGAATTATACTTAAATACGTATATGTATACTATAAGTATATAAGTATATGTAAGTATATGTATACTATACAATATATACAATAGTATATAAGTGTATGTACATATATATATATGTATATATAATGTAGTATGTAAGTATATATATTATAATAAGTATATGCAATAGTAGTTGAATAGAGTGAATTAAAGATTATAGTTTTATACCTACATAATAGTAATTAACAGAGCTATGAATATATGAAAAATGTATGAAAAGCAAAAATCTATTTGCCACCACCCCAACTCTCCCATCCTTTTCCAAGCAGGAAATTGAAAACACTCTCAGGAAAACTCCTGATCTTTACAGCAATCCCAGGCTCACCTTCTTTTGGCAAGTGTCCTCCGGAGCTGTGCCCAGGCTGGTGTGGAGCTGGGAGCAGCCCTGCCCCACACAGCACCTCTCAGCAGCAGCACCTGCCCTGCTCAGGGAGGCTCCTTCCCCCCACAGCTTCTCCCCAGCGCTGGGAGCAGCTCCCCGGGCCGGCTGAGAGCTGTCCCTGGCAGGCAGCAGAGTCCCTGGGCCAGCACAGCGCCCTGGGCTGCAGGACCCTGCTCTGCAGGACAGCCCTGGGCACCCCTGGCTGCAGCCCCGGCTGCTCAGCCCTGCAGCAGAGCCTGGCACAGGGAGCTGCCCTGTGCTGTGCCTCGGCTGCTGCAGCAGGGAAACCCAGCCCTGCCCTAGGGCCACATCCCTGCCCTGCAGCAGCTCAGAGAGTCCTCCTGGAAGGGCCTCAGAGCTGTGGGATGTGCCAGCTTCAGGAGATCCCTGCAGGAACTGCAGCTTCTCCTCCCCCAGCCAGAGAGTGACTGTTCCCAATGCTGTGATGATTTCTCCTATAGTGAGCCCTGAGTGAGCTCTGCTCTGTGCTGCCAGCCCAGGCTGAGCTGAACCCCTCTGTGCCTGTGTGCTGTGCCAGGGGTGGCTGCAGGCAGTGCCCCAGCCCTGCTGGGCTGGGAGAAGAGCTGCTCAGCAAGAGAAATGTCTTTTTGTAGCTCTTCTTGGTTGCCAGGAGCTACCTCTGTGCATGGAGCCCAGCCCAGCTCAGCAGCACAGACACAGCACAGGGACTTTAATGACCCTCTTGGGGCTTGTGCTGAGGCCCTGAACACCAGTCCTTGACAGGGAGCTGAAGAAACCTCTCAAGAACTCCAAGTCAGAATCCAACTCCAAAGTTTCTGGAAGTTTTAATGGGTCCCACTTAGAGTCAGGACAGAGCAAGTGTCCCCAAACCCCAGGCAGAGCAGAGAACTGGAGGCAGTGATGACAGGAGGGGACAAAGAGAAGCCAAGTCTTGGTGCTCTGGGGCACAGCAGGGTCTGTGCCACCAAGAGCTGTGATGAGTCACCTTGTCCTGAAGTCCTGGGGCCTCCTGGCACAGCCCCAGCAAGGCTGGGTGCTGTCAGCCTCTTGTCCTGCCCTCAGCATCCCCCTGACAGCCCAGTGGCCTCAAGGATCTGCTGGAAGGAGTCCCTGGGGAGCCTTGGTCAGGAATGGCCCTGGGGGGCTTTTTACTGCTCCCAGACACTGCAAGTTCTTCAAAGGACTTTGGGTTTGGCTTTTGCTTTGGAGTTTCTGAGAGGTTTGTGCAATCATGGCCTCCAATTATCTGTTGTAATTAGTCCCTTGAGAGGCTTTGTCAGTAACAACACTCAGTGGGGCTCATTAATGCTTCAAGGTACTTCAGTTATTTGAAGGTACTTGCTATTTCCCTTTTAAATCTGATTCAGTGAGAAAGATTGTGCAATCCTGGCCCCAATTATCTACTTTAACAAGTCCCCTGGGATTCTTAGTCAGTACAAACATTCAGTGGGACTCATTAATACTTTCAGGTACTCAAAGTTTCTTAAAGAACTTTTTTTGACACTGAGTCGAAAGGTTGGTGAAATTATGGCCTCCAATTATCTGCTTTAATTAGTCCCTTGAGATCCTTAGCCAGTAAAAACACTCAGTGGGGCTCATTAATACTTTAAGGTACTCAAAGTTTCTTAAAGAACTTTTTTTTGGCTCTGAGTCTCTGAGAAGTTTTTGTGTGATCCTGGCCTCCAGTTCTCTCCTCCAAGGAGTCCATGAGGAGCCTGTGTTGGGGATGGATCTCAGTGCAACCCATGAATGCCTGCAGACACTTTGGGTTTTTCTTCTGACTTTGAATCTTGGAAAGTTTTGTGCAATCTCCTCTCAGGCCCTAAGGTTCAAGGGCTCAGCACCAAATGCACCACGGGGCTCATTAGGATCAAGCAAGTCCTGACAAACCATGGCTCTGCCTCAATTTCCCTCTGGTAGAGAGAAGCTCACTAGGAAGTCTTTTTTCCTAGAGTTCTGGAGAAATACTTCAAAGGGATTCTAATAAATCCACATTCATATTTTCAAAGGTGAAATCTTCTCTTTAGAGAAGTGGTGATTGCAGCATTCATTCTCTGATATTGATGCAGAGTCTCTCCCAAGGAGGTCTGGCCTGTTCAGAGAAGCTCTACCATGAGAAGTGTGGAGAACCTTGCTCCAGTGTGGCGAACCTTGCTCCAAATTCTCCAACTCCACCCTGTCTCCTCATTCACCTGGGACCTGCTTTGCTTGGAGAACTGGCTGCACTCTGTCAAAGAGGAGTTTAATTCCTTTTTTAGCAATCTAAACTCCTGAGTTTCAGACAATCTCCTCAAGTCTGTGCCAAGCCCAAGGTGCCACCAAGGAGGTTCCCCTTCCCCAAGGCAGAACCATGCAAGGAATGTTTTAGACACACAGGAAGTTCTGCAAAAAACACAAACCCAGAGTTGGCTGAAGGCAGAATTCGACGAACTCCTGAAGGACAGACAGGCTTTGAACTCCTTGCAGCTGAAAGCTCCAGGTGGGTTGTTGGGAGGTGTGTGAGTGAGCCAAGAGTGAGGGGAAGGGAAATGCAGAGAGGCCTGGAAGTGCTTCAGTGCAGACAGGCTGTGGGGAAGGGCACTGCAGCCCTGGCCTGGGCCAGGAGTGAGGGTGGATCATCATCCCAAGCTGCCCTGGGCCATTGCAAGGGGCTGTGGCCATGGGCACTGCCCTGACCCCACTGCTGGGTTTGGGTGCCACGGCAACCCCCATCAGTTCCAGTGTCCTTGGGAAGCACCCCAAGGAGCCATTTCTGGCCTTCACTATGTTGGGCCTGGCCTGGGGCTTTTCCTGCCGCAGGATCTGCCCTGGTCCTGGCACAGGAAAGGCAGTTCCTGCTGGAGCAGTAGGCTCTGCCTGGAATGGGCTCAAACAACCCCAACAAGGCCCTGTTTATTTGAAATTTGCTTCCTTGAGCATTATAATCTAATAATTGTTATAGCTCCTATATTCTGGAGTAAATAACTCTTTGTTTTAATTTACTCTGTGGTGTAAATAAATCTTTGTCTCTAATTCTCATCACAATCAGTCATAGCTGCATTTATAGAAATATATCCGGTATTCCGTCGTTAATCCTGTTGAACAAACTGCATTTCAGTTCAATGCCACCTTTCCAATCTTTTACACATAAACCTTTGACAAAGTCTGGGGCCAGGATTGGATCTAGCCGCTCCCAGTCTCCTCTCTTAGGTGGAATTTTAGAAGTCTTGGCATCCTGGAGGGGCTTGAGGATCCATGGTGGCTGTTGGGTGTCATTTCTCCACCTCATGACTCAGCAGGAGTTTCTCCAATGAAGAAATGAAGCTTTTGCCTGCAGCTCCCACTCTGCCCATGACAGGAAGCCCTGTGAGTGTCTGGGACATCCCGGCTCTTTGGCAGCCTGGGCACTCCTGGGATGTCACCATGGAGCCCCTGTGAGTGCCTGTGACAGATGGGTGCCTTTGCAGCCCCAGGTGCCCTGGGATGTCACCACGGAATGGCTGTGACTGCCTGTCCTAGGGTGACTTTATGATGCTTATATCCCCAAACGTCTGTTCTGGTTGTGCTGTATATTAAGTTCTTGTGATGGTTTCATCACGTTTTATATTTCATTTGACTGGGAGAATATAAAGCGGAACAGGCTCATCTTTAAATTACAAAGATAGTTTATTTACACACACTGAAAGGATGAAAATAGGAAGGAAAAAAACAAATGGAACCTTCAAAACATCTTTCTCTCCCTCTCCAAGTTTTCACTTTTCTACACTCAACATAAAAAGACATAACCTGCAACCTTAGCCAGTTTACCATTTTAAGATAATCTTTCATCAATTCTTCAGGAAAGGAGTCTCTCTGTTTCAATAGAGACTTTTTCTACAAGGAGTTCAAAGAACTCAATCCTACCCACTTACAGTATTCTCAATACTGAACACGTGGGCCCTGTACTCAAATACACTGCAACATTGGGGTGTCGCCTTTTAAAGGTGTCTCATCCAAGGCAAAGGGTTTTTCTTCATTAAATCAATTTTCCTCAGTCCATCACACAATACCTTTGCTCAAAAATCTACACATAAAACAATCACCTCCCCAAATTACACATCTTTCCATGGTTTAAAGGAATAACTCAGTTCAGTCCCTATGTTTCAGAGAAGTCCAGCTAGAATTTTCAGCCACTCCTCCTCCTGCACCTTAAAAGCTTCTTCACTCTCTTTCCACTGACTTTAGCTCCATGCTGTGTCTCCTTATGGTCTAATCACTGTATCTGTCCTTCGTTCAGAGAAAAGGCCGGTGCTCAGAAGAAATCCATTTGCTAGCAGAGAAAGAGTTAAACTTGTCAGGCTTGTCGGGCTGCTCACGTGATCTTGTTGCAGCGGGAACTAAAAAAGTCTGAAGGCCGCGCTGTTCTTTTCGGCCTGAGGGGGGGTGGGGGGGTGGGGAGAAGCATTCTGCAGCTCTCAGGGCTTCTCCTCCCCTTCCCCGTTGCTGCTGCTGTTCCCGGGGGCCATGCCTGGGGGGGGGAAGGGCGATGGTGGAACGCTCCTCAGTCCCGGCCCCGGTGACAGAAGCGCTGCGGCCGGGGCTTCTCTTCCCTTCCCCCGCTGCTGCTGTTCCCGGGAGGCAGGCACAGCCGAACTGCGCTCTCAGGGGGCCCAGGCCGGGCCCGGCCAGGGGCCGCAGCCTGGGCCAAGCCCGGCCAGGCTCTGTGCTGCTCGATGTTACCTGTGATCCAGCCGGAAGAAAAGAGGGAGCTCCTCCCCACACTCTCGGCTTATATGAGTATTACCCAAAAGTCGTAACCTACTTTTGAATGGTCAAACTATCTGCCAATTAAATAAAAATTATTTTTGATTGGACCATTCTTAACCCACGACAGTTCTGTATCTTTAAAATGGTTCTGGGAGTAAAGGGGGAGAAAGAAGCAGCAGCAGTTTGTTTTGAGAAAACTGCCTGACTCCCATATGTCCTTGCTCTGGCATTCGTCTGAGGCATGGACAGTGGTGGGACAGAGATCTCCTGTGCTCTTAGTTAGTTTTAGTTAGCTGAGGCAGAGAAGTTCCCTGGACTGTTTTTTCTTTTTCTTGGGACTGTTTAAATTTGCTCTGGACTGAAACACCCAGAGGAGCAGTGAGGGCTGGCACCTGCGGCCTGCCAGGACCTGGACCTCCGGAGGGAGTGGGGCTGGTGAGAGACTGAGTGAGCTGAGCTACACCCACAGCAAGGACTGTCTCAATTTGCCATCTCTCTTTGGAGTGGCGAGAGGTTTTATTGTTTCATATTATTCATTGTTTGTGCTTGTGGGCATCTTGTTTGTTAAATAAATAGTTTTTTCCACTTTTCTCTAAGGGAGTTCTTTTTTCCCCAACGGGCTGGGGGGAGGGGCAGTTTGGGTTTGCTTTCCAGAAGAACCCCCTTCGGAGGTTTCCTCCCAAATTTGCCCTAAACCAGGACAAAAGCACAGCGCCCCAGTGTGTCAGGGGCTGATGAATGGCAGCCACCAGAGGCCAAGGCCAGCTACAGCTGTCTGTCCTGGCAGCTTTCATCTGGGAGCAATGGAATAAGTATCTTGGATTCCGTATCTCAGATATATGGAATTTTGGGGGCAGAATCCCAAATTCAACCATGAGCACCTGCATGAGAAGGCCAGTTCTTTCTCATAGGAAGGAAAGCACAGAGCCCTAGGATTTCCAGGGCAGATCAGAGGCGATCACCAGAGGCCAAGGTGAGCCAGGCCTGTCTGTCCTGGCAGCTTTAGCCAGGGAGAAACCCTTGCATACAGTGAATTTTGGAGAAGTACCGACTTTGGCCATGGGTGCCTGGGCAGGCAGGATGGTTCTTTTCCATAGGAAGGAATGCACTGAGTCACAATGCTTCAGGGGCACGTGAGAAGAGATCTCCAACATGCTGAGGTCACTTGAGCCTATCAGGCCCAGCCAACCAGACCTGTTACATGTTCCATTGGATCCGTGGGGGGCCCACAGTTTCACAGTGGTGGTGTCATATTGGATCCTTGGTTCCAAGGGGCCTTGCTGTGTCACCCTGGCCCCTTGTTTCCATGGGTCCCCACAGTGTCACCATGGTCCCTTGTTTCCATGAGGCCTTGCAGTGCCAAAATGGTTTCCTTGGTTCCATGGAATGGAACAATGCACAATGAACAATGCACAACTGCACAATGACACAGTGGTCCCTTGGTTCCATGAGGCCTCAGAGTGTCACAGTGGTCTCCATGATTCCAGATAGTCCTGCAGTGTCATAGTGGTGCCTTGGTTCTTTTGGGCTCCTCAGGATCACAATGGCCCCTTTGGCTGCATGAGGCCCAGCTCTGTCACACTGGCCCCTTGCTTCCATTGGGCTTCATAGGGTCACAATTGTCCCCCCTTGCTTCCATGCAGCCTTGCTGTGTCACAGGGGTCTCCTTGGTACTGCAGTATCAAAACTGACCCTTGGTTCAATGAGGCCCTGCAGTGTCACAATGGTCTCCTTAGCTCCACAAGGTCTGGCAGAGCCCCTTGGTTTAATGAGGCCTCAAAGTTTCATCATGGTCTCCAGGATTCCATGAGAGCCCACAACATCACAATGGACCTTTGGTTCCATGATGCCCCATAGTGTCACAATGGTATCCTGGGTTCCATGGTATCAGAATGGACCCTTCATCCCATGGATACCCACAGTGTTCACTGCAGCCCCCTTGATTCCATGAGGCCCTGCCATACTCTAATGGCTCCTTGGTTCCAGTGTGTCCCAAAGTGTCAGAATAGTCTCCACTGTCCCATGAGACCCTGCAATGTAACTGTGGTCCCCTTGGTTCCACAGGGCCCCACACAGTGTCACAATGGACTCTTGGTTCCATGAGGTTCCTCAGTCACAATGGCCCCTTGGCTCCATGTGGCCACACTGTTTCATAGTGGCTCATGGTTCCATGAGCCCACACAGAGTTGCAATGGACCCTTGGTTTCATGAGACCTTGCTGTGTCACAATGGAGTTCTGGTTTCACGAGCTTTCCTACTGCCCACAACAGTCTCCTTGCTTCTGCAGTGGCATCATGGACCCTTGGTTCCAGGAGGTCTTACAGTATAACATGGTCACTTTGGTTCTGTGAGGTTCAGCAGTGTCACAATGGCCTCCTTGGTTCTACAAGGCCTTGCTGGGTCAGAATAGCCCCTTTGGTTCCACGAGGCCCCACAGTGGCACCATGGTCTCCTTGGATCCGCATTGTCACAATGGACCTTCCATTCCATGCAGCCCTGGTGTGTCACAGTGGCCCCTTGGTTCCATGAGTTACTGGACTATCAGCAATGGTTCCCTTGCTCAAACAAGGCCTTGCTGTGTCACAATGGACTCTTGGTTCCATGAAGCCTTTCTCTGTCAGAATGTACTTTGGATTCCATGAGGTTCCATAGTGTCCCAATGGTCTCCTTGGATCTGCAGCATCACAATGGACCATTGGTTCCATGTGGCCCTGCTGTGTCAAAAAGGATTTTGGTTCCATGAGGGTCCAAGGTGTCACAGCTGACTCCTTGGTTCTGTGAGCCTCTGCTGTCACCAAATCTACTAAATATCAGAATAAGGCTCCTTAACACTAATTTGGTGTTTAAGAGAGGATCAGTCATTCAGGCTTGAGGTCCCACATGCAATAACTCATAACCTTACATGGATATGCGATTCTAAAACAATGTTACTTATATAAAGTCATTACACATGTATTACAATTTAGCCATTACCATAAAACCCACCCCAAGTTCCCAGATTCACTACTTGCTTTTTCCATCACTGCACCCTTCAGACAGATGTCTTCTTCTCTTCCAACCATCCTTACTGAGAAAGCAGGCCCTGTATGCCTTGTTCCTGTGCTAGAAGTTCACAGAAACAGTAAAAATGGAATGAACCCTTTTGGTCTCAAGGCCAAGGCTCTGTGTGCCCAGGCAGAGACAGGCAGGACGCAGAGCTGTCAGCAAAGGAAGGGCCCAGCCAGGTGGGGCAGCCGGGGGTGACGACAGCCTGCAGGGACAGAGGCACAGGGCATGGACACCGTAGGACAGCCTGGGCTGCACAGGGCACAGGGATGGGCAGCAGCTGCAAGGCCCTGACAGAGCCAACTTTGGCCTGCAGCACTTTGGCCATGGCTGCTGGCCCTGGGCCTGAGCCAGGACGAGGGGACAAGTGACCCTTGCAGGCCTGGGGCCTCATGGCCTCCTTGTCCCTGCTCAGCAGCCTGGCAGGGGCTGCCCTATGGTGCTGCCCTTGGCATTGCACATCCCCACATCCCAGTGCCCCAGGAAGAGCCCTGAGCAAGGAGGGAGGGACAGGATGTGCCTTGGCAGGGGCTGGGGCTCAGGCCTTGGCCCTTTGCATTCCTGAAACACATCCAGGTTTGCTCAGCATCAGAAACACCTTTCCCTTGTTTGTCCCCACCTGTCATCACTGCCTGCAGTGTTCTGCTCAACCTGGAACCTGGGGACACTTTCTCAGTCCTGTCCCTCACTGGGATCCATTAAAACTTCGAGAAACTTCAGTGTTTCAATCTCATTTTGAGTTCTTGAGAAGTTTTTTGGTCTTCTGAAATATGTATAATAAACCACAGAAGAATTGAAAACTTAATTTTTTTCCCAGGGGATTTTCTTGTTCCGATGTTTTGAACAAATGTTTATGAGCTTTGCTCACTGAATTCCTGATCTGAAGAGCTCAAGAAAGAAGAGGCCTCTGGAAAAGTAAAATTCACCAGCAATCTCCAAGGGGCTGTGGATCCATCCTCATCAGAGCAGGAATGAACAGAAATGGGCACAGTTTTCTGGCTGCCCCAGCTTTGGGATGAGCCCTGGGCCTGCAGCAGGAGCAGCTCTGGAGGGCCCCAAGGCCAGGGCTGTTGTGCTGGCCTGGGCAGATGGGATGGCAGCAGGGGCTGCAGAGCTCTCAGGAGCTCAGGGAGAGGGGAGCAGGGCACCCAGGGAGCCTGGTTTTCCCTTGGGCCAGCACCTTGTCCATGGCTGGGTCTGAGCCCTGGGGGAGCTGCAGCTGCTGCTGTGCCCTTGCCAGGGGCTGAGGCCATGGGGCCCCTGGCCAGAGCAGCCTGCCCTGAGCAGAGCTGTGGGGCCAGAGCTGGATGGGCTGTGCTGGGGAGAGGCCCTTGGTGCTGCAGAGAGCTCAGGGCAGCTGGCAGAGCTTGCAGGGAGCTGGGCTGGGCTGAGAGAGCCTGGCACAGACACCATCAGTGTCCATCTCAGCCTGTGTGACCTGTGTGACAGGGTGCGAGAAAAGCACCCCAAGCTCCACAAGTTCTCTGTGTGGGAGCTGAGCTTGTGACCCCTGGAGGCCTCCCAAGTGCTGGGGCTGCACCTCCAGCTCCAGAGGAGATGGGACAAATAGGAACAGAGACAAAGAATCCCTGCTGCATTCTTCATTGTGTTTGCTTATCTATGTTAACTGGATCCACATGCAGATGAGGTGTTTTTTGTCAGATAACACTGGAAGAGTGATAAGAATAGTATTTTTTAAGCTGAAAATAATATTTCACGCATAATAGACAATGAGAAAAAAAAGACACATATGACCAGAAGAGCATCTGAGTTTTTCAGAGGATGAGCTATTCATTGCTGTTTCAGTAGTCAAACCTGTTCAAATCCTTTCCTCAGGGCTTCCTTGAGATGAGAGGTGACCAGCAGAGGCCAAGGCCAGCCAGAGATCTCTGTCCTGGCAGCTTTTGTCTGGGAGAACCCTTGCATATAGGGAATTTTTCAGGGGGAATATCAATTTTGGTTGTGGGCACCTAGAAAAACATACAGTAGTTTTCCATAAGAAGGAAAGCACAGAGTCCCTCAATGTTCCAGGGGCTGATGAGAGGCAGCCCTCAGCATTCCAAGATCAGCTGGACCTGTCAGGTGGACCCTGGGAGGCCAAACCAGCCAGATCTGTTCCATCTCTCCTTGCTTCCATGAGGCTCAGCAGGGTCACAATGGCTCTTTGGTTCTGTGGGGCCCTGCAGTGTCACCATGGTCTCCATGATTCCATGGGGCCTTGCAATGCCACAGTGGTCTCCGTGGATCCACGGTGCCCTGCAGGATCACAATGGCCCTGTGGTTCCACCAGGCCCTGTAACGCAACAATGGCCTCTTGGTTCCACACAGTCCTGCTGCTTCACACTGGCCCCTTGGGACCATGTAGCCCTAAAGCGCCACAATGATCCCTTTGGTTCCATGAATTCCCACAATGTCACACTTGGCCCTGGGATCCATGGTACCCCACAGTGTCACAATGGCCCCTTCATGTCAGAAGGCCTCAAAGGGTGACAATGGTCTCCATGGCTCCATGGGGCCCCACTGTGTTCCAATGGTATCCACAGGAAGGAAACCACAGAGTCCCAGTGTTTCAGAGGCTGATGAACTGCAGTAACCCAAAGCCAAGGCCAGCCAGACATGTCTGTCCTGGCAGGTTTGTCTGGGAGAAACCCTTGCATATTGGAAATTTGGAAACTGAAATCCAATTGAAATTGAATCCCAATTTCAGCCCTTTTTGCCTGGAGGAGAAGGCCACTTCTTTTCCATAGAAAGGAAAGGGAGGAGCCCCAGTGTTTGGAAGGCAGGTGAGAGCTGCCTCAGGAGGCCAAGGCCAGCCAGAGCTGTCTGTCCTGGCAGTTTTTGTCTGGGAGAAACCCTTGCATACAGGAACTTTGGAGGAGAAGTACCCATTTTGGCCATGGGCACCTGTGCATGGAGGACAGTTCTTTTCCATAGGAAGGAAAGCACAGAGCCTCAGTGTTTGAAGGCAGGTGAGACACAGCTCTCAGGAAGACAATGTCAGACAGACTTGTTGGTAATGGCAGCTTTTGTCTGGGAGCAATCCCGGGATAATGGGCAATTTGCAGGGGGAATCCCATTTTGGCCATGGATGCTTGAATGAGAAGGGCAGCTCTTTTCCATTTGAAGGAAAGCCCAGAGCCCCAGTGTTTCAGGGGTGCATCAGAAGAGACCCTGGACATGCCAAGGTCAGTTGGACAAGACAGGCCAAGCCGATCAGACCTGTTACCTGTTGCCTTGGATTCATGGGGCCCCGCAGTGTCACAGTGGCCCCTTGCAATGTCACAGAGGTCTCCTTGGTGCCACAGTATCACAATGGATCCTTGGATCCTTGGGGTCTCAAAATGTCACAAGGGTCTAATTGGTTCCGTGAGGCCCTGCAGAGCCACTTGATTCAACAAGACCTCAAAGTGTCATAATGGCCTCCAGGATTCCAGTAGGCCTTGAAATGTCACAATGGAAATTTAGTTCCATGGTGTCCTGCACTGTTACATGAACCCTGAGTTCTAGGGGGCCCTGTAGTGTCACAATGGACTCCTTGGTTCAATGGTGCCACGCAGTGTGACAACTGCTCCTCAGCCTGCCAAGACTCTGTAGTGTCACAATGGTTCCTTGTTTCCATGAGGCCTTGCAGTGTCACAAAAGGCTCCTGGTTTCATTGAGCCCCACAGTGTCACCATGGTCCCCTTTCCCCCACAAGGCTCTGAAGTGCCACAATGGCCCTTTGGTTTCACGGGGCCTCAAGGTGTGTAAATGGCCCCTAGATTTTCATGAGGCCCTGCTGAGTCACAATGGACCTTTGGTTCCATGATGCCCCATAGTGTCACAATGGCATCGTTGGTTCCATGGTGTCAAAATGGACCCTTCATCCCATGGAGACCCACAGTGTTCACTGCAGTCCCCTTGAATCCAAGAAGCCCTGCTATGTTATAATGGCTCCTTGGTTCCAGTGGGTCCCAAAGCGTGAGAATAGTCTCCACAGTTCCATGAGACCCAGCACTGTCACTGTGGTCCCCTTGGTTCCACAGGGCCCCGCGGTGTAACAATGGACCCTTGGTTCCATGAGGTTCCTCAGTCACAATGGCTCCTTGGCTCCATGTGGCCAAGCTGTTTCATAGTGGCTCATGGTTCCATGAGGCCCAACAGAGTTGCAATGGACCCTTGGTTCCATGAGACCTTGCTGTGTCACAACGGAATTTTAGTTCTATGAGGTTTCATGTCCCACTGTGGGACCTAATGGAACCTTCTGACATTGCAAACAAAGGAGACTGTTGTTGGCAGTACGAATGCTCATGGAACCAAAAGTCCATTATGACATTGTGGGGCCTCGTGGAACCATGGAGACCACGATGACACTTTAGGACCCACTGGAACCAAGTGGCCATTGTGACACTGCAGGGCCTTGTGGAACCAAGGGGCCATTGTAGCACAGCAGGGCCTGATGGAATCAAGGACATTGTAGTGACACTGTGGAGCTCTATGAGACCATGGGGCCATTCTGACTCTCTGGAACCAAGGACACCATTGTTACGTGATGGGGCATCATGGAACCAAGGAGGCCATTGTGAACAGGCATGGGAACCCCCTGAGGCTATAATGTCACTTCAAGGCCTTGTGACACCAAAGGGCCCTTGTGGAACTGTAGGGCCTCGTGGAACCAATGAGACCATTGTGACATCACACGGCATCATGGGAGCAAGGGGCCATTGTGACACTGTGTGACACCATGGAACAAAGAAGACCATTGTGAACAGGGAGCCCCAGACACAGCAGCCTAGATGTGCCCCCCTGGCCTGGGGTGCCTCTGGCAAGCGAGGCGGCACAAGGCACTGCAGGAGCCTGCAGACAATTCCTGAAGCACTTGAAGGATGATCCTGCTCCCCAAGGGACGTTCCCATGGTGCCAAGTGAGGAACTGAACTGGGGAGTGGGGCCAGAGAGGAAAAGGCAACCATGGATACGCTCTTTACAGGGGAGGGAAGAGGGGTGGACAACAGGAAGAAATTTGTAGCAGGGAATTGTAAAAAACGTCAATGAGAAGCAAAGGCAATGGTCAGGGCAGTTTGGGGGTGGCTGCCAGGCTCCCCTGGCTCTGAGCAACAACGTCTGCAGTGGCACAGCAAACTCCCAGCTCATGGGAACAAACTTTCTGGCTGACTTCAGAGGCCACCACAAACCTGAGTGATTTCCCTGCTGTGGCCCAGCCCTTCCTGGCCCCAGGGGCTGCTGGCATTTGTGCTCCCTCAGGTTCATCTCCCCACATCAACACCATGGGGGTGCTCAGGCCTGCTCTGGGCAGGGCAAACAGGGGCTCCTGAGGCAGTGCTGCCGTGTCTGTGCCTGCAAGGCTGCGGCAGCTGTGTGAGCTGGGGGAGAGGCCAGGGCTGCAGAGGGGGGATGTTGTTGGCAGGTGCATGAGGAGGCTGTGGGACGCTGGCCTGGGGTGTCCAGCGCAGTGGGGATGGATCAGGCCCTGCTCTGCTGCTCCTTGCCGTGTGCCCCAGGGCCCTTGCAGAGCCCCAGCCGTGCTGTTTGCCCCCAGCCTGCCCACGGCCACCCTGGGGCTGCTGCCGGGGCTTTTCTCTGCTGAGCATTGGCCTGGGCAATGTGTTGTGGAGAGAGCCTGGGCAAGGAGCCTGGAGCCCCCAGGCCCTGGGCTGAGGCCTCAGCGCTGCTGTGCCAGCAGTGCCCATGGGCTGTCCCTGCTGCAGCCCCGGCACTGCCACCCCCAGCCCTGTGCCCGGCCCCGAGAGCACTCAGGCCCTACAGCAACACCAGGGCCAGGAGGGCAGTGGGGCAGGGCCACGGCAGCAGCACTGGCAGCACCAAGTGCTGCTGCTGCTGGGCACAGCTGCTGTGCCAGCACTGATCTGCCCCCAGCTCTGCACACAGACATTGCTGCTGCAGCTGCAGAGAAGGGAACCAAAGGGGCATCTCTGCAGAGAACTTGGCTGGGAGATCCTTGAGTTCCTTTAAAGGCACCAAGAGTGCAGCCCCTCATTGACAGAGTCTGTGGCCACAGGGAAGATGGAGAGAAATAAAAAATGAAAAACGGGACAGACAACAACATTTCATTGTTGACAAGATTTAAGAAGTAAAACCAAGAGAAATGAATCCCTAAAATGAAACCAACAGTAATTTTCAAAGATGACTTGTATTTAAATTAATATACATATACAATAAATATACAATAAATATACAATAAATATATAATACATATACAATAAATATACAATTACCACTCGTATACAAAGTGATTTCCAGAAACTGGCCATCAGTTTAATGTTCCTTAAAACATGCAGTCACCAGTCTCCACACTGCAGCCTTGAGCTGCTGGTTCCTCAGGCTGTAGATGAGGGGGTTCAGGGCTGGAGGCACCACCGAGTACAGAACTGACAGGGCCAGATCCAGGGATGGGGAGGACATGGAGGGGGGCTTCAGGTAGGCAAATGTGCCAGTGCTGATGAACAGGGAGAGCACGGCCAGGTGAGGGAGGCAGGTGGAAAAGGCTTTGTGCCGTCCCTGCTCAGAGGGGATCCTCAGCACAGCCCTGAAGATCTGTACATAGGAGAAAACTATGAACACAAAACAGCAAAATGATAAAGTGGCACTGAACACAGCAACTCCAACCTCCCTGATGTAGGATTTGGGGCAGGAGAGCTTGAGGATGTGTGGAATGTCACAGAAGAACTGTCTCAGGGCATTGCCATGGCACAGGGGCAGGGAAAATGTATTTGCTGTGAACAGTAGCCCATTGAGAAAGGCACTGGCCCAGGCAGCTGCTGCCATGTGGGCACAAGCTCTGCTGCCCAGGAGGGTCCCGTAGTGCAGGGGTTTGCAGATGGACACGTAGCGGTCGTAGCACATGATGGTCAGCAGGGAAAACTCTGCTGACATGAAAAAGATAAAAAAAAATACTTGTGCAGCACATCCTGTGTAGGAGATGTTAGTGGTGTCCCAGAGGGAATTGTGCATGGCTTTGGGGACAGTGGTGCAGATGCAGCCCAGGTTGGTGAGGGCCAGGTTGAGCAGGAAGAAGAACATGGGGCTGTGCAGGTGGTGGCCACAGGCTACGGCGCTGATGATGAGGCCGTTGCCCAGGAGGGCAGCCAGGGAGATGCCCAGGAAGAGGCAGAAGTGCAGGAGCTGCAGCTGCCGCCTGTCTGCCAATGCCAGCAGGAGGAAGTGGCTGATGGAGCTGCTGTTGGACATTTGCTGTCTCAAGACATTGGAACCTTTTGAAGGAGGAAAGACAATGAAAACTGACAGATTTCTCACAGAAATGTCAAAACCCGTTCTCATCAACCCTATCCTTACACTAAACACCTTCCCCCTTTCTCTGGCTAGATCTTCCTTTACCTTGGTTGCTGGAGCCCTGATTGCTGCTGGCCACTGTTGTGTGAGGAGCCAGACCTTGACCTGCAGGACACCTGTGAGTCAGCCCTGACCCCCAGTCAGTGCAGGGAAACAGTGAGGACTGGGGCCAGTCCTGGTGTTTGAACTTGGGCAAAGAATCTGCTCCTAAGGCACAGGAACTGCCAGGGCAAAGGGATGGGGATTGCAGGAGGCAGAACGAGAGATTCTGCTGCACCTGGGGAGAACAGAGAGTCCAGTGAGGCAGGAGATTTGTCTGAGCTTTAGTGCAGACTGAGGGGAGCTGCTCTGTTCCTCTCTCCTGTTCCAGCTGCTCTGGACTTGCACCTTTCTGAGCTCCACTCCTGTGTTACCCTGGAAAGGCAGGAGACACTGCTGAGAGCAGAGGGATCCCTGGCACACAAAGTGGCTCCTGCCTTTCCCAAAGTGACAGAGAGTCAGCTCATTCCCAGCCTGCCAGCCTGCCCTGCCCAGAGCTCCCCGGGCAGAGGGAGCTGGGACACCCCATTGCTGTGCTCAGCCTGCACAGGAGCAGCCCAAGGGCTGGGCCTGAGCCTGCAGCTGGAACTGCCATTCCCAGAGAGCCCCTCAGCAATGCCAGCAGCACCTGGGCAAGGCAAGGAGAGAGAGAGCCGGGCCCTGAGGAAAAGCCTTTCCCTGCCCAGCCCTGCCCAGCCCCTGCCAGGCAGCAGCAGTGCAGGACAGTGGCCCTCAGGCCCTGGGCAGCAGGGGATGGGCACATGGCAGCAGAGATGCCCTTCATCTCTGGAGCTGCTCTGCCGGCCCAGGAGGGGACTGAGGGCCCCGAGCCCCCGGGCTGAGGGCTGTGCTGGCTGCCAGGGGACACAGGAGCTGTGCTGTTCAGAGCAGGGTCTGCCCTGCAGGGCAGGGCTGGCAGCTGCCACATCTCCCCTGCAGCAGCAGGGCTGCCCTCAGCACTGCCTCCCTCCCTCCCTGCCCACGGCTCTGCTGCTGCAGCTGTCCCAGCCTGAGCTGTTCCTGTGGGCCCGGGCTCCTTCCCTGCCAGAGCTGCCAGAGCCCAGCCCAGCCCCTGGGCCAGCTCTGCCCAGCAGCTGCTCGGGGCTGCAGGGATGAAAGAACAGCTCCCCCAGGCCTGGGCACCATGGAAAGGTGATGCTGCATGGATCTGGAGCCTGGGGAGGTGGGGGCACTTGCTGAGGTTCCCAGGAAAACTCAGTGGGATGGTTTAAGAGCCTCAGCCCCTGCTCTGCCCTGCAAAGCTGAGTTTCCATTGCCACCAAGCTGAGCCAGGGAAAAGTGGGAGCACAGATTCAGGAATGCAGAGACCCAAGCAGGAAACCCTTGTTGTGAATGTGCTCATGAAAAGTCCCCTCAGAAATGACTTGGACATGAGCTGGAGCTCTGAGCAGCCCTGGCACACACAGCACCCTCTCCACAGCAGCAGCAGGACCTGCCCTGGCAGGAGTCACTCCTTGCACCCACAGCTCCCCTCCACCATCCATGGGAGCTCCCAGGCAGGCTGAGAGCTGCCCCTGGCAGGTGGCAGATCCCCTGGCCTGGCCAAGAGCCCTCAGGGCTGCAGGAGCTGCTCTGCAGGACAGCCCTGGGCACCCCTGGCTGCAGCCCCAGCTTCAGCCCCTGCAGCCGTCCCTGGCAGCAGGAGCCGTCCTGCCCTGTCCCTCTGACGGTGCCCAGGGCAGCCCCGCCCTGGAGCACATCCTCCCCCAAAGCAGAAAGGGCAGCAGAGCCATCCTTACAGTCACCTCAGTCCTGTCCTGGGGCAGCTTTAGGAGATCCCTGCAGCCAGAGACTGACTGTGTCAGAAGTGGTGAAGATGTCTCCAGGAAGAAGCTCAGAATTTTCAAAATTTGTGAAGATTTCTCCATGAATAAGCTCACAATTGTCCTTCCAGATTCTTTAAGCCCGTGTCTGCTTCACTGCTCTCAAACACTTGCAGGCAGTGCCCTCAGCCCTGCTGGGCTGGAAGAGGAGCTGCTCCTCAGGAGAAATGGCTTTTTGAAGCTCTTCTTGATTGCCAGGATACTGGTGCAACTCAGCAGTACAGACTCAGCACAAGGACTTTAATTAATGTCTTGGGACTTTGGTGCTGTTTACATCAGACTCAGTCCCTGAGAGTGTGGTCAAGAAACTTCTCAAGAACTTTAAGTCAGATTCAAAGTCCAAACTTTCTTTAACTTTTAATGGATCCCAGTGAGCAACAGGTCTGAGAAAGTGTCCCCAGGTTCCAGGTAGAGCAGAACACTGCAGGCAGTGAGGACAGGTGGGGACAAACAAGGGAAAGGTGTCTCTGGTGCTGAGCAAACCTGGATGTGTTTCAGGAGTGCAAAGGGCCAAGGCCTGAGCCCCAGCCCCTGCCAAGGCAGATCCTGTCCCTCCCTCCTTGCTCAGGGCTCTTCCCAGGCCACTGGGATGTGGGGATGTGCAATGCCAAGGGCAGCACCATGGGGCAGCCCCTGCCAGGCTGCTGAGCAGGGACAAGGAGGCCATGAGGCCCCAGGCCTGCAAGGGTCACTTGTCCCCTCGTCCTGGCTCAGGCCCAGGGCCAGCAGCCATGGCCAAAGTGCTGCAGGCCAAAGTTGGCTCTGTCAGGGCCTTGCAGCTGCTGCCCATCCCTGTGCCCTGTGCAGCCCAGGCTGTCCTACGGTGTCCATGCCCTGTGCCTCTGTCCCTGCAGGCTGTCGTCATCCCCGGCTGCCCCACCTGGCTGGGCCCTTCCTTTGCTGACAGCTCTGCGTCCTGCCTGCCTCTGCCTGGGTGCACAGATATTTAGTAGATTTTGGTGACAGTAGGGCCTCACAGAACCAAGGAGTCTATTGTGACACCTTGTAACCTCATGGAACCAAAATCCTTTCTGACACAGCAGGGCCACATGGAACCAATGGTCCATTGTGATACTGCAGATCCAAGGAGACCATTGTGACACTCTGGAACTTCATGGAATGAAAAGTACATTGCGACAGAGAAAGGCTTCATGGAACCAAGAATCCATTGTGACACAGCAAGGCCTTGTTTGAGCAAGGGAACCATTGTTGATAGTCCAGAAACTCATGGAACCAAGGGGCCACTGTGACACACCGGGGCTGCATAGACTGAAAGGGTCCATTGTGACTATGCGGATCCAAGGAGACCATGGTGACACTGCGGGGCCTCGTGGAACCAAAGGGGCCATTCTGACACAGCAAGGCCTTGTAGAACCAAGGAGGCTGTGGTGACACTGCTGAACCTCACAGAACCAAAGTGACCGTGTTATACTGTGGGACCTCATGGAACCAAGGGTCCATGGTGACGCTACGCAACCAAGGAGACTGTTGTTGGGAGTATGACAGCTCATGGAACGACAAGCTATTGTGACACAGCATGGCCACATGGAGCCAAGGGGCCATTGTGACTGAGGAACCTCATGGAACCAACAGTCCATTGTTACACTGTGAGGCCCTGTGCAACCAAGGGGACCACAGTGACATTGTGAGGCCTCATGGAATAGTGGAGACTTTTCTGACACTTTGGGACCCACTGGAACCAAGGGGCCATTATAGCATAGCAAGGTCTCATGGAATCAAGGGGGCTGCAGTGAATACTGTGGGTCTCCATGGGCTGAAGGGTCCATTCTGACAGAGTGGAACCAAGGATACCATTGTGACACTATGGGGTGTTATCTGGGTTTTTGCCGTTCTCCTCTGTCTCCTTTAAAGAGTTTGTAAAAGTCTTATTTTTAGCTTTTTGTGTTTTTGGAGTCACATACACTTTTGTATAAACAAGCCATTTGTTATTGTAAAATCTAGAAATGTTTACATTCTTTTCATAAGGAGGAGACTGTTGATGGACTGTTGCATGGTCCAGTGAAGTTAGAGAAGAAGATTTTCTTCCTCCAATCCATGATCACTGCTGGAGTTCGATAAATGCTGATTCTGTAAATAAATCTCTCTCTTTTCCGCCTCTGACATCGCAAGGTGTGGGTGTGAGTTCTTTATGTCATCTGCAACAATGGGGCATCATGGAACCAAAGGTCCATTGTGACACAGTAGGGCCCCATGAAACCCTGCGGGCCATTTGTACACCTTGAGGCCCTGGGAAACCAAAGGGCCATTGTGACACTTCAGAGCCTTGGGGAGGCAAGGGGTCCATAGTGACACTGTGGGGCTTAATGGAACCAAGGGACAATTGCGGCACTGTGTGGCACCATTGAACCAAGGAGACAAATGTGACACTGCAGGGCCCCACAGAACTAAGGATTCATGGAACAGCGCGGGACCCCATGGAACCAAAGGTCCATTGTGATATTGCAGGCCCTCATGGAATCCTGGAGAACATGATGAAACTTTGAGGCCTTGTTGAACCAAGGGGCTCTGCTGGACCTTGTGGAGCCAAGGAGACCATTGTGACACTGCAGGGCCTCATTGAACCAAGGGTCAATTGTGATACTGCAGTACCAAGGAGACCCCTGTGACATGGCAAGGGCTCATGGAAGCAAGGGGGGACAATTGTTACTCTATGGAGCCCAATGGAAGCAAGGGGCCAGTGTGACACAGCTGGGCCTCATGCAGCCAAGGGGCCATTGTGATCCTGAGGAGCCCAACAGAACCAAGGCACCACTGTGACACTGCAGGACTATCTGGAATCATGGAGACCATTGTGACACTCTGAGGCCTCATGGAACCAAGGGACCAGTGTGTCATTGTGCAGTTGTGCATTGTTCATTGTGCATTGTTCCATTCCATGGAACCAAGGAAACCATTTTGACACTGCAAAGCCTCATGGAAGCAAGGGACCATGGTGACACCATGGGGACCCATGGAAACTGTTGCAAGGAGGGAGCCGAGTATCAAACGGACACCAATATGATTAGGTTTGATCTCCGCGTTTATTCGTTATTCCCTATATTTATGTGGTTACAGAGTAAAAGCACGCACAGCTAAACAATTGTTAGTTGGTTAAAATCTCATGTTCAAGTACTCTAAATTATTGCTCATTGGTTCATGTGTTTTGGCAGCAAATTCTTCTTTGTTCTGTCTTATGATCAACATTTCTGTCTTCAGCATCTATGAGAAGGTACAACAAGTTGTTATATGTCTTCAGCTTCCGAGGGGAAGCATCCATGAGAAGGACCAATGAGTTATTACATTTGCTACCTTTTTGCTAATTCAAGGCAATGTAGGAACAGCACAGTACACAGCAGGCACAGTACAAGACCTCATCCTGTTCCCTGATAGCAAGGATTGTTCAAACCTCCTAGCAACAGATTGTGACCTCGCTCTTCTAAAAATTCCTCTACAATGGGGGTTAACCCCAGAGGGCTTGGAAGCTGCCAAGAGTGGCAGACAGACATCACACACATTCCTAGTTTCGGCCACCAAAAATATGTGCATGTGAGCATTGACACCTATTCAAATGCAGTTTATACCTCTGCCCATGCAGGAGAAATGGCTGCACATGCCATGAAATGTCTTGTGCAAGTTTTTTCAGTACTGGGCATCCCTAATAAAATCAAAACTGACAGTGGCCCAGTGTACAAAAGCAAGGAATTCCTGGAGTTTGTCCAGCAGTGGGGAATGGAACATATAACAGGCATCCCCCACTCCCCCACAGGCCAAGCTGTGGTCGAGCATGCCCACCAGATGCTCAAAAAGGTCCTGGCTAGGCAAGACAGTTTCACAGCATGGATGTCACCAACACAAAAACTCTGCAAAGTCATGTTTACCATTAACTTTCTGAATTGTTCATTTGAAAACATGAGTCCTCCGGTGGTACGTCACTTTAACAGCAGTAATCAGTTTAAGCTGTCACAGTGTCTTGGTTTGACAAGACAGGTTTCTGCCAGGGAAACTGGGGTTTCCCTTAGAATAGAGAATGCAAACCCCCCACCCCTGCCAAATTATAAATTTTCAATTAAGGGCTCTCAGGCAAAGATTTGGGAATAGGAATAACAGTTCTTTACTAGGAATATCAATAATACAAATGTGGTAGGAAACAAAACTACCCCACCAAACCAGCAAACAAACAACAACAATTTGGGAAAGCCCTGACAGAATCAGAGCTGCCACCTGGCACCCTGTTAGTCAGGGTGTTGGAAGCAGTCCAGAAGTGAGTCCTCCTGGGGTGGCAGACGTGGCTCTGTTGGAGCAGGGACGATCCTGTAGCCAAAACAGGGTCTAGGAATGATGAGGAAAGGTCTAGGAGTGATGAGGAGGGGTCCAGGAGTGATGAGGAGGGGTCCAGGGGTGAGGTGATGGTGAGATGGGGTCCGGCGATGATGAGATGGGGTCTGGCGAAGATGAGATGGGGTGCCGTCTTCCTCCCAGGAATCGGGGTGAAGCCAGTGAAGTCTGTCCCCCGCCCCAGCTCAGTTTACCCGGCAGCAATTGTAGACTCCCCCCACCGGGCGGGGCATCCCACAATAGGACCATGCATGCAAATGGGGCTCTGGGGGGAGCGGGTATAGTCCGGGGGTATAGTCTGTTAATGGCCCATTACCAAAAGGCACCCGCCCCTCCCCCCCGTCCCCCTCCTTCCAAAGTTACAAGAGATAAAGAACAATTCCCCAACTGCTTTCAACAGATGAAAATAGAATACACATTTTTGATTCCATAACCGAGGACACACACATAGTGCTGTGTGCACTTAATAAAGTGTACTACTGTTGAGAGCAAATTGTTGTTGTCCCCAGCTGTGTCTTTTCTGCTCTGAGATCACTCGAACCATCACGACTCCCACCTGCATTAGTGGGTTGTGACAAGGGTCCCTGGTGACACTGCAGGATCTTGTGTGACCAGGGCTCCTCTGTGACACTGCAGCACCAAGGAATTCATGGTGGCCCTCTGAGGCCTCCTGGAACCAAGAGGCCACTGTGACACTGCAGGGCCTTGTGGAACCATGCAGAGCATTGGGACAGAGCAGGACCTCGTGTCATGACGGGGCCATTGTGAGACTGCAGGGCCCCATGGAACCAAGGGGCCAGGGTTGCTCCTCAGGGACTCCTGGAATGAAGAAAACAGGTTTGACACCTTGGGAGCAAGAGGCCATGGTGACCCTGTGCAACCAAGGAGACCATTGCTGCACTGCCAGACCTCCTGGAAACAAGGATCCATTGTGACACTGCAGGGCCCAAGGATCCAAGGGACTTGGTGACACCAAGGGGTCCCATGGAACCAAAGGGACATTGTGACACTGGGAGGGTTCATGGAATAATGGAGACCATGGTGACACTCGAGGGCCTCATAGAACCATGGTGACAGAAAGTTGGCTGGGAGTGTGGGTCTGCTGGAGGGCAGGAGGGCTCTGCAAAGGGCCCTGGACAGGCTGGATCCAGGGCCCAAATCCAACAATGTTCAGGTTGAGCAAGTCCAAGGGCCAGGTCCTGCACTTTGGCCACAACAACCCCTTCAGTGCCACAGGCTGGGGACAGAGTGGCTGGACAGCAGCCAGGCAGAAAGGGACCTGCAGGGACTGATGGACAGCAGGCTGGACATGAGCCAGCAGTGTGCCCAGGTGGCCAAGAAGGCCAATGGCTCCTGAGCTGGATCAGGAACAGTGTGGCCAGCAGGAGCAGGGCAGGGATTCTTCCCCCGTGCTCGGCACTGGTTGGGCAGCACCTCGAGTGCTGTGTCCAGTTCTGGGCCCGCCAATTGAGGAAGGACATGGAGGGGCTGGAGCGTGTCCAGAGAAGGGCAACAAGGCTGGTGAGGGGTCTGGAGCACAAGTCCTGTGAGGAGCGGCTGAGGGAGCTGGGGTTGTTTATCCTGGAGAAGAGGAGGCTCAGGGGAGACAAGGTGGTGTCAGGGCACAGGTTGGACTTGATGATGTCCAAGGACTTTTCCAACCTTGCTGATTCTGGGATTCCCTGAAACCACCCTTGCAGCAGTTGCAGGAGGAGCCCTGGGCCTCCTCTTCAGAAGGTGCAGCAGCCCAGGTGCCTCAGCTTCTCCTCACAGCCCCAAAGCCCATCCTGTCAGTCCTGCAGAGCCTCTCCAGCCCCTCCTCATTGCCCACAACACGGAGCCCCACAGCCAGACACAGCAGCCCAGATGGGCCCCCCTAGCCTGGGGTGCCTCTGGCAAGGGAGCAGCAGGAGGCACTGCAGGAGCCTGCAGACAATTCCTGAAGCACTTGGAGGATGATCCTGCTCCCCAAGGGACGTTCCCATGGTGCCAAGTGAGGAACTGAAATGGGGAGTGGGGCCAGAGAGGAAAGGGCAACCAGGGATGGGCTGTTTGCAGGGGAGGGAACAGGGGTGGGATATAGGAAGAAATTTGTAGCAGGGAAGAGTAAAGAAAGCCAGGTGAAGCAAAGGAAATGGTCAGGGCAGTTTGGGGGTGGCTGCCAGGCAGCCCTGGCTCTGAGCAACAACGTCTGCAGTGGCACAGCAAACTCCCAGCTCATGGGAACAAACTTTCTGGCTGACTGCAGAGGCCACCACCAACCTGAGGGGTTTCCCTGCTGTGGCCCAGCCCTTCCTGGCCCCAGGGGCTGCTGGCATTTGTGCTCCCTCAGGTTCATCTCCCCACACCAACACCATGGGGGTGCTCAGGCCTGCTCTGGGCAGTGCAAACAGGGGCTCCTGAGGCAGTGCTGCCGTGTCTGTGCCTGCAAGGCTGCGGCAGCTGTGTGAGCTGGGGGAGAGGCCAGGGCTGCAGAGGGGGGATGTTGTTGGCAGGTGCATGAGGAGGCTGTGGGACGCTGGCCTGGGGTGTCCAGCGCAGTGGGGATGGATCAGACCCTGCTCTGCTGCTCCTTGCCGTGTGCCCCAGGGCCCTTGCAGAGCCCCAGCCGTGCTGTTTGCCCCCAGCCTGCCCACGGCCAGCCTGGGGCTGCTGCTGGGGCTTTTCTCTGCTGAGCATTGGCCTGGGCAATGTGTTCTAGAGAGAGCCTGGGCAAGGAGCCTGGAGCCCCCAGGCCCTGGGCTGAGGCCTCAGCGCTGCTGTGCCAGCAGTGCCCATGGGCTGTCCCTGCTGCAGCCCCGGCACTGCCACCCCCAGCCCTGTGCCCGGCCCCGAGAGCACTCAGGCCCTACAGCAACACCAGGGCCAGGAGGGCAGCGGGGCAGGGCCACGGCAGCAGCACTGGCAGCACCAAGTGCTGCTGCGGCTGCTGGGCACAGCTGCTGTGCCAGCACTGATCTGCCCTCAGCTCTGCACACAGACATTGCTGCTGCAGCTGCAGAGAAGGGAACCAAAGGGGCAACTCTGCAGAAAACTTGGCAGGGAGATCCTTGAGTTCCTTTAAAGGCACCAAAAGCGCAGCCCCTCATTGACAGAGTCTGTGGCCCCAGGGAAGGTGGAGAGAAAGAAAATGAAAAATGTCACAAACAATGGCTTTTATTCATGGAAAATATTTAAAAACTGAAACAAAGAAGAAGGGCCTCCAAAATTAAAACAAAAAGAATTACCAAAGATGACTTTTATTACAAGTGATTTACAGAAATTGGCCAGGAGTTTAATGTTCCTGAAACCATCCACTGATCAGTCTCCACACTGCAGCCTTGAGTTCCTGGTTCCTCAGGCTGTAGATGAGGGGGTTCAGGGCTGGAGGCACCACCGAGTACAGAACTGACAGGGCCAGATCCAGGGATGGGGAGGAGATGGAGGGGGGCTTCAGGTAAGCAAAAAATGATGTGCTGAGGAACAGGGAGAGCACAGCCAGGTGAGGGAGGCAGGTGGAAAAGGCTTTGTGCCGTCCCTGCTCAGAGGGGATCCTCAGCACAGCCCTGAAGATCTGCACATAGGAGAAAACAATGAACACAAAACAGCCAAAAGCTAAACAGGCACTAACAGCAATGAGCCCCAGTTCACTGAGATGGGATTTGGAGCAGGAAAGCTTGAGAATCTGTGGGATTTCACAGAAGAACTGGCCAAGGGTATTGCCATGGCACAGGGGCAGGGAAAATGTATTGGCAATGTGCATGAGAGCATTGAGAAAGGCACTGGCCCAGGCAGCTGCTGCCATGTGGGCACAAGCTCTGCTGCCCAGGAGGGTCGCGTAGTGCAGGGGTTTGCAGATGGACACATAGCGGTCGTAGCACATGATGGTCAGCAGGAAATACTCTGCTACAATGAAGAACAGAAAGAAAAAGAGCTGTGCAGCACATGCTGTGCAGGAGATGATCCTGGTGTCCCAGAGGGAATTGTGCATGGCTTTGGGGACAGTGGTTAGGATGGAGCCCAGGTCGGTGAGGGCCAGGTTGAGCAGGAAGAAGAACATGGGGCTGTGCAGGTGGTGGCCGCAGGCTACGGCGCTGATGATGAGGCCGTTGCCCAGGAGGGCAGCCAGGGAGATGCCCAGGAAGAGGCAGAAGTGCAGGAGCTGCAGCTGCCGCCTGTCTGCCAATGCCAGCAGGAGGAAGTGGCTGATGGAGCTGCTGTTGGACATTTTCTCTGGCTGGGCATGGGGACCTGTTCATGGAGAAAAGGTCATTGGGAACTGCCATGGAGAAAAGGACAGTGGAGAGTTAGAGGAGATACCTGGAACTAAAATCAAAGCCATTTCCCATACACCATGCCCTGGAACACACAGACACCCTTTTGTGTTTAAGACTTCTGCAGATTTCTTTATAAGCTCCCCCCATGTCTCTCCTGGCATTCTTGGATATCAAACCCTCAGCATTTCTTCTGCCCCCAGGGAGAACAGAGCAAGTTCTGTGAGGCAAAGTGATGAGTGGCGAGTGAGGGGACATGGTCTGTCATTCTGACCTGCTCAGGGTTTCTCTGGGCTTTAGCCTTTCTCAGGTGGAGAGGGATCAGCTTCCTATGTTTCCCCTAAAAAATCACCAGGTCCTGCTGCGAACAAATGGATCCACCACAGTCCAGCCCCACTTCTGTATCCAAGGACTCACGTTGCTCATTTCACCAACCCAACAGCATTTCCAGTGTCAGAACACCTCTGCCTTTCCCCGTGGGTCTTTCAGATAACACAAAGATGCTGCAGGACAGGTTTGCATCCTGGATTGAAGCTCCCAGCTTGGACTGAAATCTCCAGGAGACTTCCAAGTGTCCTTGTGCTGGCATTGGACTGAGGGAGATGCAGCTCCTGCCCTGGCTGCACTGACAGCATTGCCCAGAGCCGGACACTGGGGACAGTGTCACCCTGAGCCAGCTGTGCCCCCTCCCAGAGCCCCCCAGGGCCGGGCAGCTGCTCCCAGCCCTGTGCTCTGCAGAGGGAACTGGGCCCGGGGCTGCAGAGCTGCCCCAGGGCTCTGCGGCAGCTCTGCCTGCACAGGAGGGGCTTCAGGCCTTGGAGCCCCGGCCCTGAGGGCAGAGGCTTGGCTGGGGGACAGGAGGGAGGGGGCTTGTTCAGAGCCAGGGGCTGCACTGGAGGGGCTCCTGTGGAGATCTCTCAACTCTCCCTGCCACAACATTGCTGGGGTTTGTTTTCTCTCATTGCCTCATCTTCTCTATGCTTCCTGAAGATTTTCCTCCTGCAGGGGTTTCCCTGTGCCTGAGCTCTCCCTGCTAGGACTCCCAGACCCCAAATCTCTGTGCACTCTCCTTGGCCCTACAGAACCCTGCCTGTTTGCAGGGCACTGGCTGGGGCCAGGTTCTGTTGGCAGCCTGGAGAAAGGAGAGCTCAGACTAAGCCTGATGGGCCCAGCCAAGGTGATGCTGGTGCTGTCCATGGGCAGAGGAGTGGCTGAAAGCACATCAGGGATCTCCTGCACACCTGCTGATCACTGAGAGTTCAGATGTCCCAGGGACTTGTCAAAATTCATGATACCTTTATCATTTGTTCTCCCTCTCCCCCATTATCTAATATTAGGAAACTGAAAACAAAGTCTCAAGAAATATCCTCATTTTAAAATAAATCCTTGTCTTGGAAATATTTTGGGAGTGGGCAGAAGCTCTCAGTGTGTCAGAGCTCCATGAGCATTTCACCTCCCCTGCACCAGAAATACTCAGAGAGTTGTACTCACAGAGTCTGTAGGCATTGGGCTGTTCCAGCTTGAGGAGATCCCTGCAGGAGCTGCAGCTGCATTGTCCTGCAGCCAGAGGTTCCTGTGCCAAGGGCTGGCAGTGATTCTCCCCCAGTCACTTCTCAGCCCCTTCCCAGCCCTGAGTGATTGAAGCTCTCTGTGCCTGTGTGCTGTGCCCGGGGTGGCTGCAGGCAGTGCCCCAGCCCTGCTGGGCTGGGAGAAGAGCTGCTCAGCAAGAGAAATGTCTTTTTGTAGCTCTTCTTGGTTGCCAGGAGCTACCTCTGTGCATGGAGCCCAGCCCAGCTCAGCAGCACAGACACAGCACAAGGACTTTAATGACCCGCTTGGGGCTTCATGCTGAGGCCCTGAACATCAGTCCCTGAGAGGGAGCTGAAGAAACCTCTCAAGAACTCCAAGTCAGAATCCAACTCCAAAGCTTCCTGAAGTTTTAATGGGTCCCACTGAGGTACACAACAGAGCAAGTGTCCCCAGGCCCCAGGCAGAGCAGAGAACTGCAGGCGGTGATGCCAGGAGGGGACATAGAGAAGCCAGGTCTTGGTGGCCTGGGGCACAGCAGGGTCTGTGCCACCAAGGGCTGTGAGGAGACACCTTGTCCTGAGGCCCTGGGGCCTCCTGGCACAGCCCCAGCAAGGCTGGGCACTGTCAGCCCCTTGTCCTGCCCTCAGCATCCCCCTGACAGCCCAGTGGCCTCAAGGATCTCCTGGAAGGAGTCCCTGGGGAGCCTTGGTCAGGAATGGCCCTGGGGGCCTGCTGAATGCTCCCAGGCACTGCAGGTTCTTCAAAGGACTTTGGATTTGGCTTTTGCCTTGGAGTTTCTGAGAGGTTTGTGCAATCATGGCCTCCAATTATCTGCTGTAATTAGTCCCTTGAGGGGCTTTGTCAGTAACAACACTCAGTGGGGCTCATTAATGCTTCAAGGTACTTCAGTTATTTGAAAGTACTTGGTGTTTCCCTTTGAAATCTGATTCTGTGAGAAAGATTGTGCAATCCTGGCCCCAGTTATCTACTTTAACAAGTCCCTTGGGATTCTTAGTCAGTAAAAACACTCAGTGGGGCTCATTAATACTTTCAGGTACTCAAAGTTTCTTAAAGAACTTTTTTTTGGACACTGAGTTTCTGAGAAGTTTTTGTGCCATCCTGGTCTCCAATTATCTGCTTTAATGAGTCCCTTGAGAGCTTTGCATTGACACTGAGTGGGGCTCATTAATGCTTTGAGATACTCAAGGTGTTTAAGGTACTTTGGAATTTCCTTCCCACACTGAGTCTGTGAGAGGATTTTGTGCAATCCTGGCCTCCAGTTCTCTCCTCCAAGGAGTCCATGAGAAGCCTGTGGTGGGGATGGACCTCAGTGCAACCCATTAATACCTAGAGACACTTTGGGTTTTTCTTCTGACTTTGACTCCTGGAAAGGTTTGTGCAATCTCCTCTCAGGCCCTGAGGTTCCAGGGCTCAGCACCAAATGCACCACAGGGCTCATTAGGATCAAGCAAGTCCTGACAAACCATGGCTGTGCCTTGATTTCCTTCTGGTCTGGTGCGGTTCATTAGGAAAGTTTCCTGATACAATTGTGGAGAAACATTTCAAAGAGTTTCTAAGAAAGACACATTCCTGTTATACAGGGTGCCGTTTATTACTGCTCTGTTTAGAGCAGAGGTGATTGCAGCATTCAGTGATTGATATTGATCCAGGGTCTCTCCTAAGTGATGCCTGCTCAGAGAAGCTGTGTCCTGAGTTCTGACCCAGTGTGGACAACCTTGCTCCACATTCTCCAACCCCATCCTGTCTCTCCTCACTCACCTGGGACCTGCTTTGCTCGGAGAACTGGCTGCATTCAGGCAAACAGGGGGTTCTTAATTTTCCTTAGCAATGTAAAACTCCTAATTCTCCACATTGAAAACAGGCACAAGTTTGTGCCAGCCCAAGGTGCCACCAAGGGCACTGCAGCCCTGCCCTGGGCCAGGAGTGAGGGTGGATCATCATCCCAACCTGCCCTGGGCCATGCAAGGGGCTGTGGCCATGGACACTGCACTGACCCCACTGCTGCCATGGCAACCATGAGCAGTTCCAGTTTCCTTGGAAACACTGGGGAGGACTGGGACATACTGGGGCATACTGGGAACACTGTGGGACACACTGGGACATACTGGGAGTGACACTGGGGAGGACTGGGACCACTTGGGAACACAGGGAATTCTGAGGGGGAATCTTGGTGGACTGGGATGGACTGTGGGGGTACACGAGACATACTGGGACATACTGGGAGTGATACTGGGGATACTGGGACAAACTGGGGACGCTGTGGGGAGGACTGGGGGACACTGGGGCATACTATGGATGACACTGGGGGAAACTGGAAGGGAATGGGAATGGACTCAGGTGTATTGGGAGGGACTGGGCGGTACTGGGAGGGACTGGAGGGACATAGGGATGCACTGGCCTGTACTGGGGATGAACTGGGCTGCACTGGGAGGGACTGGATGGGTTCAATGGGCTCATTCCACCTCTGCCGCCTCCCATTTGCCGAGACTCGGGCCCAACAGGATGAACCTCTGGGTGAACCTTCCATCCAAAGGTTATCTTTGTATCTGCTCATTAGTGAAATATGCATGGTCATTAGCACTGTGATAGATGTATGCACTCATTAGTGAAACACGGATTAACCATTCTATGTTTAGAATTTGGACAAGGCCATGAAATCTGACATCTGGCCTTGTTTGGGGCTGTATGGTCAAAGTCATCTCCCTTGGTTCCTCCTTGAGCCCTGGCCAGGCTTTGGGAGGGACCCAAGAGGACGATGAATCCAGATGTTCCCACTCTAGAAGTGCTGTCAGTTTGCTTATTCAGCACTATCAAAGCTGGGCCCTCTCCCAGCGAGGCTGGAGCCTCACCTGTGGCTGGAGGCACCTGCAGGAATTCCCAGTGTCCGGGAGTGACTCTGCAGTCCTTGGCTGTGACAGCTTCCCCCAGCTGATGTGTGGGTGTGGGTGATGGGAAGGTCTGAGGGTCACTGGTGATGGATCTTTCTTACTCACTGTGGGCAATCTTTGGTAGTGATGGTTGGGTGCATTGCTGAGCTTCTCTCTTTGTGCTCCTTTGCCTCAGTTCCCACTTGCTCCTGAGCTTCAGCCCTGACTAGCAGTATGCTTGGGGGGAAACTGAGGCAAGGGCGAAGATAAAAGACAAAAGGCGCTCTTAATCCTTCAGGAACACAGTCCCACAGTTTAATGCAGAACCTACTCCATGCAGCTTGGGGGAGTTAAGAGAGGAATTAAGAGAGGAGTTAAGAGGGCAATTCCCTGCCAGAGGGCAGTTTTATGCCCTCTGCCAAGGAGGGGGAAGGGAGGGGTTCTATCAGCCGATGGGGGCTGACCTGGGGGAGGTGAGGCATAGGGGGTGTCAGGTAGAGGGGATTCAGTGCAGAGGCTGATGGGAAGGTACAGCAAATACTTTGTGTGAATACATACAACAGAAACACCCAGTGCAATATAACAAAGTGAACTGACTACTTAGTGCAATACAACATCTCACACTTTTCTCTTACAATAAAACTGAAAGACATGCTTCGGGCCCATTCTGAGGCAGAATAGTTTTTGCCCACCACTTTTGATTTGCAGGCAGTTTTGGCTGTTCTTGGCTTGCAAGCTCTGCATGGCTGACTTCTGAGGTGGTAGGGATTAAATCATTGAGGGCCTTTAAAACTAGGCAGCGAAGAATTCCAAACGCCAACACAATTAAGAACAAGACAACACAAAACAACAGGATTGTAAAAGGAAGCACAAATATAAAGCATATTAACTATCTGAGATCTGCTGGAAGTAACCCGATTTTTAAGAAGGCTCTGTCTTCTCTTTCCGGCGATGTCTTCTTTTTGAAGTGACAGCTGCTTGCTTCTCAGCATCTTCCGTTGGTGCTGGGTTTTTGGGAACAAAAGGCTTCACCCACTTTTGGGGTATCCAGCATGGGCCCGAGGGGGTGGATACGCACGTGTAGCCACGTCCCCAGGTCACGAGCTCATAGAAACCTTTGATCTCCCAGGTTTCTGGGTCCCTAATCAAAACTGGTGGGTGCTGTGACAGCTTAAACTGATTACTGCTGTTAAAGTGATGTACCACGGGAGGACTCATGTTTTCAAATGAACAATTCAGAAAGTTAATGGTAAACATGGCTTTGCAGAGTTTTTGTGTTGGTGACATCCATGCTGTGGAACTGTCTTGCCCAGATCTGGTGGGCACGTTTGACCACAGCTTGGCCTGTGGGGGGGTGGGGGATGCCTGTTATATGTTCCATTCCCCACTCCTGGACAAACTCTAGGAATTCCTTGCTTTTCTACACTGGACCATTGTCAGTTTTGATTTTCTTAGGGATCCCCAGTACTGAAAAGGCTTGCACGAGATGTTTCTTGGCATGCGCAGCCATTTCTCCTGCGTGAGCAGAGGCATAAACTGCGTTTGAATAGGTGTCAATGCTCACATGCACATATTTTTGGCGGCCGAAACTAGGAATGTGTGTGATGTCTGTCTGCCACTCTTGGCAGTTTCCAAGCCCTCTGGGGTTAACCCCCATTGTAGAGGAATTTTTAGAAGAGCGAGGCCGCAATCTATTGCTAGGAGGTTTGAACAATCCTTGTTATCAGGGAACAGGATGAGGTCTTGTACTGTGCCTGCTGTGTACTCTGCTGTTCCTACATTGCCTTGAATTAGCAAAAAGGTAGCAAATGTAATAACTCATTGGTCCTTCTCATGGATGCTTCCCCTCGGAAGCTGAAGGCATGTAACAACTTGTTGTCCTTTCTCATAGATGCTGAAGACAGAAATGCTGATCATAAGACAGAACAAAGAAGAATTTGCTGCCAAAAGATGTGAAACAACGAGCAATCATTTAGAGTGTCTGAACATGAGATTTTAACCAATCAGCAATTGTTTAGCTGTGCCTGCTTTTACTCTGTAACCACATAAATATAGGGAATAAAGAATAAACGAGCAGATCAAACCTAATCATATTGGTGTCCGTTTGATACTCGGCTCCCTCCTCGCAACAGTTTCCATGGGTCCCTATGGTGTCACAATGGTCCTTTGCTTCCATGAGGCCTTGCAGGGTCAAAATGGTTTCCTTTGTTCCATGGAATGGAACAATGCACAATGAACAATGCACAACTGCACAATCACACAGTGGCCCCTTGGTTCCATGAGGCCTCAGAGTTTCGCAATGGTCTCCATGATTCCACATAGTCCTGCAGTATCACAGTGGTGCCTTGCTTCTTTTGGGCTCCTCAGGATCACAATGGGCCCTTGGCTGCATGAGCCTCAGCCCTGTCACACTGGCCCCTTGCTTCCATTGGGCCCCGTAGCATCACAATTGTCCCCCCTTGCTTCCATGCGGCCTTCAGTGTCACAGAGGTCTCCTTGGTACTGCAGTATCACAATTGAGCCTTGGTTCAATGAGGCCCTGCAGTGTCAAAATGGTCTTATCGGCTCCACAAAGTTTGGCAGAGCTCCTTGGTTCAACAAGGCCTCAAAGATCCATAATGTTCTCCAGGATTCCACAAGGCCCTGCAATGTCACAATGGACCTTTGGTTCCATGGGGTCTCATGCTAGTCCAGAAATCCTTAGTTCCATGGGGCCCTGTAGTGTCACAATGAACCCCTTGGTTCAATGGTGCCACACAGTGCCACAATTGTCCCTTGGTTCTCTTAAGCCCCACAGGGTCACTATGGGCCCTTTGGCTCCACAAGGCCCTGAAGTGCCACAATGGCCCTTTGGTTTCTCAGGGTCTCAAGGTGTACAAATGGCACCCAGGGTTTCATGAGGCCCTGCTGGGTCACAATGGACCTTTGGTTCCATGATGCCCCAGAGTGTCACAATGGTATCCTTGGTTCCACAGTGTCAGAATGGACCCTTCATCCCATGGACACCCACAGTGTTCACTGCAGCCCCCTTGATTCCATGAGGCCCTGACATGCTACAATGGCCCCTTGGTTCCTGTGGGTCCCAAAGTGACAGAATAGTCTCCATTGTTCCATGAGGCCCTTCAATGTCACTGTGGTCCCCTTGGTTCCACAGAGCCCCACAGCGTAACAATGGACTCTTGGTTCCATGAGGTTCCTCAGTCACAAAGGACCTTCGGCTCCATGTAGCCACGCTGTGTCATAATGCCTTCTGGTTCCATGAGGCCCAACAGAGCTGCAATAGGCCCTTGGTTCCATGAGACCTTGCTGTGTCACAATGGAGTTTTGGTTCCTTGAGCTTTCCTACCGCCAACAACAGTCTCCTTGGTTCCTCAGTGTCACCATGGACCCTTTGTTCCAGGAGGTCCCACAGTATAACATGGTCACATTGTTTCTGTGAGGTTCAGCAGTGTCACAATGGTCTCCTTGGTTCTACAAGGCCTTGCTGTGTCAGAATGGCCCCTTTGGTTCCACGAGGTCCCACAGTGTCACCATGGTCTCCTTGGATCCTCATTGTCACGATGGACCTTCCATTCCATGCAGCCCTGGTGTGTCACAGTGGCCCCTTGATTCCATGAGTTTCTGGACTATCAGTAATGGTTCCCTTGCTCAAACAAAGCCTTGTTGTGTCACAATGGACTCTTGGTTCACAATGTACTTTTGATTCCATGAGGCTCCAGAGTGTCACAATGAACTCCTTGGATCTGCAGTATCACAATGGACCATTGGTTCCACGTGGCCCTGCTGTGTCACAAAGGATTTTGGTTCCATGAGGGTCCAAGGTGTCACAGTAGACTCCTTGGTTCTGTGAGGCCACGCTATCACCAAATCTACGAAATATCAGAATAAGAGTCCTTAACAATAACTTGGTGTTTAACAGGACATCATTTATCCAGGCTTGAGGTCCAACGTGTAGTAACTCATAACCTTACATGGACATGTGATTCTAAAACAATGTTACTTATATGCACTCACCACACGTGTATTACAATTTAGCCATTACCATAAAACCCACCCCAAGTTCCCAGATTCAGTCCTTGTTTTTTCCATCACTGCACTCTTGAGCCAGATGTCTTCATCTCTTCCAACCGTCCTTGCTGGAAAAGCAGATCCTACATGCCTTGTTCCTCTGCAAAAAGTTCACAAGCATGGAAAAATGGAATGAACCCTTTTGGTATCCAGCCCAAGGATCTGTGTGCCTAGGCAGAGGCAGGCAGGACGCAGAGCTGTCAGCAAAGGAAGGGCCCAGCCAGCTGGGGCAGCCGGGGGTGACGACAGCCTGCAGGGACAGAGGCACAGGGCATGGACACCGTAGGACAGCCTGGGCTGCAGAGGGCACAGGGATGGGCAGCAGCTGCAAGGCCCTGACAGAGCCAACTTTGGCCTGCAGCACTTTGGCCATGGCTGCTGGCCCTGGGCCTGAGCCAGGAGGAGGGGACAAGTGACCCTTGCAGGCCTGGGGCCTCATGGCCTCCTTGTCCCTGCTCAGCAGCCTGGCAGGGGCTGCCCCATGGTGCTGCCCTTGGCATTGCACATCCCCACATCCCAGTGGCCTGGGAAGAGCCCTGAGCAAGGAGGGAGGGACAGGATCTGGCTTGGCAGGGCCTGGGGCTCAGGCCTTGGCCCTTTGCATTCCTGAAAGACATCCAGGTTTGCTCAGCACCAGAGACACCTTTGCCTTGTTTGTCCCCACCCTGTCCTCACTGCCTGCAGTGTTCTGCTCTACCTGGAACCTGGGGACACTTTCTCAGTTCTGTCTCTCTCTGTGGAACACATTAAAACTTGAGGAAACTTTGGAGTTTGAATCGCACTTAGAAAAGTTCTTGAAAGAGTTCTGGAAAAGTTTTTGAACACTCTCTCAGGGACTGAGTCGGATGTAAATAACACCAAAGCCCCAAGAGATTAATTAAAGTCCTTGTGCTGTGTCTGTGCTGCTGAGCTGGGCTGAGCTCCTTGGAAAGAGGCAGCTCCTGGCTACCAGGAAGAGCTTCAAAAAGACATTTCTCCTGAGGAGCAGCTCCTTTCCCAGCCCAGCAGGGCTGAGAGCACTGCCTGCAGGCACCTGAGAGGAGTGAAGCAGACACAGGCTTAAAGAAACTGGAAGGACATTTCTGAGAATATTCACGGAGAAATCTTCACAGCTTTATACAATTCTGAGCTTCCTTCTGGAGACACCTTCACAGCTTCTGACACAGTCAGTCTGTGGCTGCAGGGATCTCCTAAAGCTGACCCATGACAGCACTGAGGTGACTGTAAGGATGGCTCTGCTGCCCTTTCTGCTTTGGGGGAGGATGTGCTCCAGGGCGGGGCTGCCCTGGGCACCGTCAGAGGGACAGGGCAGGACGGCTCCTGCTGCCAGGGACGGCTGCAGGGGCTGAAGCTGGGGCTGCAGCCAGGGGTGCCCAGGGCTGTCCTGCAGAGCAGCTCCTGCAGCCCTGAGGGCTCTTGGCCAGGCCAGGGGATCTGCCACCTGCCAGGGGCACCTCTCAGCCTGCCTGGGAGCTCCCACAGGTGGTGGAGGGGAGCAGTGGGTGCAAGGAGTGACTCCTGCCAGGGCAGGTCCTGCTGCTGCTGTGGAGAGAGTGCTGTGTGGGCCAGGGCTGCTCAGAGCTCCAGCTCATGCCAGGTCATTTCTGAGGGGACTTTTCATGAGCACATTCACAACAAGGGTTTCCTGCTTGGGTCTCTGCATTCCTGAATCTGTGCTCCCACTTTTCCCTGGCTCAGCTTGGTGGCAATGGAAACTCAGCTTTGCAGGGCAGAGCAGGGGCTGAGGCTCTTAAACCATCCCACTGAGTTTTCCTGGGAACCTCAGCAAGTGCCCCCACCTCCCCAGGCTCCAGATCCATGCAGCATCACCTTTCCATGGTGCCCAGGCCTGGGGGAGCTGTTCTTTCATCCCTGCAGCCCCGAGCAGCTGCTGGGCAGAGCTGGCCCAGGGGCTGGGCTGGGCTCTGGCAGCTCTGGCAGGGAAGGAGCCCGGGCCCACAGGAACAGCTCAGGCTGGGACAGCTGCAGCAGCAGAGCCGTGGGCAGGGAGGGAGGGAGGCAGTGCTGAGGGCAGCCCTGCTGCTGCAGGGGAGATGTGGCACCTGCCAGCCCTGCCCTGCAGGGCAGACCCTGCCCTGAGCAGCACAGCTCCTGTGTCCCCTGGCAGCCAGCACAGCCCTCAGCCCGGGGGCTCGGGGCCCTCAGTCCCCTCCTGGGCCGGCAGAGCAGCTCCAGAGATGAAGGGCATCTCTGCTGCCATGTGCCCATTCCCTGCTGCCCAGGGCCTGAGGGCCACTGTCCTGCACTGCTGCTGCCTGGCAGGGGCTGTGCAGGGCTGGGCAGGGAAAGGCTTTTCCTCAGGGCCCGGCTCTCTCTTTCCTTGCCTTGCCCAGGGGCTGCTGGCATTGCTGAGGGGCTCTCTGGGAATGGCAGTTCCAGCTGCAGGCTCAGGCCCAGCCCTTGGGCTGCTCCTGTGCAGGCTGAGCACAGCAATGGGGTGTCCCAGCTCCCTCTGCCCGGGGAGCTCTGGGCAGGGCAGGCTGGCAGGCTGGGAATGAGCTGACTCTCTGTGACTTTGGGAAAGGCAGGAGCCACTTTGTGTGCCAGGGATCCCTCTGCTCTCAGCAGTGTCTCCTGCCTTTCCCGGAAAACATGGGAGTGGAGCTCAGAAAGGTGCAAGTCCAGGGCAGCTGGGAACAGGAGTGTTATAAACGCATATTTTGGAGTTGGCTTTTCGCAAATATTGAGATGAATGTAATACATATAATGTAAGAAGGTTTTACTGTATTTTTTTTTATTTGTGGAATTTAAAATGTAATGAAGGTATATTTTTTAATTGTAACAAAGAAATGGGGGTTGTAACTAGATAAAAGCCAGAAGGGTCGCCTGGCATTCCTGTGACTGATAAAGAACAATCGAGCCTTTTGAGGGTTTGAATCTTCAGAGGACAGATTTACAACATCTACCCAGACTACATGGAATTTTACAGATAAATTGTATACTTAGGGGGGTCTTGAAACCAAGATGAATATTTGAATCATGCATTAGCTTATTTAAACATGTAACACAGAAGTCCTTAAAACAAAGAATCTGAAGACAGACAGTGTGTGTTGCTTTATACCCTCAGCTGAGTAGCTATCTTTTCCTGTCTCCAAATTCTCTATTTTTATTCTATTTTATTTTATTTTTATTAAACTTATAAATTAATATAAAAAGGTGAAACGTCATTTTTCACAAGGAGAGAGGGACAGAGAAGCTCCCCTCAGTCTGCACTAAGGCTCAGACAAATCTCCTGCCTCACTGGACTCTCTGTTCTCCCCAGGTGCAGCTGAACCTCTCATTCTGCCTCCTGCAATCCCCATCCCTTTGCCCTGGCAGCTCCTGTGCCTTAGGAGCAGATTCTTTGTCCAAGTTCAAGCACCAGGACTGGCCCCTGCCCTCACTGTTCCCCTGCACTGACTGGGGGTCAGGGCTGACTCCCAGGTGTCCTGCAGGTCAAGGTCTGGCTCCTCACACAACGTTGGCCAGCAGCAATCAGGGCTCCAGCAACCAAGGTAAAGGAAGATCTCCGAGACTGAGACGGGGGGGGGTGTTTACTGTTAGGAGAGGGTCTGTGAGAAAGGGCTTTGACTTTTCTGTGAGAAATCTTCTGTCAGTTTTCATTGTCTTTCATCCTTCTGTAGGTTATAATGTCCAGAGACAGCAGATGTCCAACAGCAGCTCCATCAGCCACTTCCTCCTGCTGGCATTGGCAGACACGAGGCAGCTGCAGCTCCTGCACTTCTGCCTCTTCCTGGGCATCTCCCTGGCTGCCCTCCTGGGCAACGGCCTCATCATCAGCGCCGTAGCCTGCGGCCACCACCTGCACAGCCCCATGTTCTTCTTCCTGCTCAACCTGGCCCTCACCGACCTGGGCTCCATCCTAACCACTGTCCCCAAAGCCATGCACAATTCCCTCTGGGACACCAGGAACATCTCCTATGAAGGATGTGCTGCACAAGTGTTTTTCTTTGCCTTTTTTCTTACATCAGAATTTTCCCTCCTGACCATCATGTGCTACGACCGCTACGTGTCCATCTGCAAACCCCTGCACTACGGGACCCTCCTGGGCAGCAGAGCTTGTGCCCACATGGCAGCAGCTGCCTGGGCCACTGCCTTTCTCACTGCTCTCATGCACACAGCCAATACATTTTCCCTGCCCCTGTGCCATGGCAATGCCCTGGGCCAGTTCTTCTGTGAAGTTCCCCAGATCCTCAAGCTCTCCTGCTCCAAATCCTACCTCAGGGAACTTGGGCTTCTTGCTGTTACTGTGAGTTTATCATGTGGCTGTTTTGTGTTCATTGTTTTCTCCTATGTGCAGATCTTCAGGGCTGTGTTGAGGATCCCCTCAGAGCAGGGACGGCACAAAGCCTTTTCCACCTGCCTCCCTCACCTGGCTGTGGTCTCTCTGTTCCTCAGCACTGCAGCATTTGCCAACCTGAAGCCCCCCTCCATGTCCTCCCCATCCCTGGATCTGGCCCTGTCAGTTCTGTACTCGGTGGTGCCTCCAGCCCTGAACCCCCTCATCTACAGCCTGAGGAACCAGGAGCTCAAGGCTGAAGTGTGCACACTGATCACTGGATGGTTTCATAAACATTAAACTGCTTACAAATTTCTGCAAATCACTTGTAATAAAAGTCATCTTTGATACTTCTTCTTGGTTTGGTTGTGGGGGATTGTTCTCCTGTGTTTTAGTTTTTCAATATTGTTCACAAAGAAAGGCCATTGTTTATGCCATTTCTCATTTTGATTCTCTCTACCTTCACGGTTGCCCTACACTGTGTCAGTGGGGATCTGTGCTCTCTGTGGCTTTAAACGAAATAAAGGATTCCCCAGTAAAGTTTTCACTGGTGATCCCTCTCTTGTTCCCTTCTCTGGAGCTGCAGCAGCAATGTCTGTGTGCAGAGCTGGGGGCGGGGCAGGGGTGGCACAGCAGCTCTGCTCCTGCTGGCCACACCATTCCTGATCCAGGCCAGGAGCCATTGGCCTTCTTGGCCCCCTGGGCACACTGCTGCCTCATGTCCAGCCTGCTGTCCATCAGTCCCTGCAGGTCCCTTTCTGTCTGGCCACTGTCCAGCCACTCTGTCCCCAGCCTGTGGCACTGCAGGGGTTGTTGTGGCCAAAGCGCAGGACCCGGCCCTTGGTCTTGTTCAACCTGACATTGTTGGATTTGGGCCCTGGATCCAGCCTGTGCAGGGCCCTGTGCAGAGCCCTCCTGCCCTCCAGCAGATCCACACTCACTCCTGCAGGGGAGATGGCCAAGGGCTGGGCAGGGCTGGCAGGGCCACAGGCACCCAGCCCTTTGTCCCGTGGGCTCTGCCAGCGCCTCTGGAGGCCCCACAGAAGGAACTTTCCTTGCAGGGGCTGCACTTTGCTTCTGCCTTGCCCCTCCCTGAGCAGGCTGGCAGGGCTTGCAGCTTTAGGACATTTGTCCTTGCTGCCCCTGCCATCCCCCTGCCCCACAAACAGCCCCCAGCCACCCGGGAGGGACAGGCCCTGCTGTCCCAGGCCTGGGCTCAGGGCTTGGCCTTTCTGCTCCCTCCAGCCAGCCCAGGCCTTGCTCAGCATTGCAGTTCCTGCTCACAGCCTGGGGCTCCCTGCAATCCTGGCCTCAAGGAGCTGCTCTCACCAGGCCCTGGGCAACCTTTGGCACTCCCTGCCCTCAGTGGGGCCCAGGGATGCTCCAAGGGACTTGGAGTTTTGCTTCTGACTCCTTCAGCAGCTTCTTCAACCTTCTCTCAGTGCCTGGGGGTCCTGGACTCAGCCCCAAATCCAGCGTGGGGCTGATGAAAATACAGAAAGCCCTCAGGAGCTCTCTGTCTTCCTTCAATTGTCTTCAAGTCTCCAGTGCTTGTGCAGTGGACTGGAGTCAGTTTGGAGTCCTGTTGAGGAGGGAGATTTGAAAGTGCATCTCATGAGTTTTTCTTTTCTTTAATTTAGCATTTATTTTATTTTCCAGATCAGTGAAGAGTGGATAGAAACATTCCCCAAGGGATGTTCATGCTCAATGTCTCCTTAGGAGGTCTGGACACGGAGAAGAATGAGCCCCTTGCAGGCTGACCCTGTTGGGACAAGCTGCTCCTCACCCCAACCTCACCAGGTCTGACATTGCCCACCTGGGACTGACATCCCTGTGCCCTGCATCACAACCTTGTCCCCTCAGCTCTGCAGCTGGCTGTCCCAGCCCATTGCACCATGTCCCACATGTTCTCCTCAGGCCTCTGCCTGCACACAGGCCCAGGAGAAGTTTTCCTGTTGGTGAGGAAAGAATGGAAAAGCCTGAGCAGGTTTCCTAAACCACAAAGCCCACTCAGGAACCACATGCTCAGGACAGGCTGCCTGAAACCTTTCTACACCTTTCTACAAGGGACAGTGTCACGAGAAATGAGCTCTGGAAGCAGAATTCTCTGATTCTCTCAGCTGAATTCTCTGTCCCTGTCCTGGATCTCTGTTGCAGATGGAAGCTGCTGGTGCCATCCTCAGCTTGAACCCTTCTTTGGAATGCAGACAGAGGTTCCCAGGTGTGTAAAGGAAGCGTTGCTCAATGTTGATGCAAAGCTTTTGTGTTCCTGATGGAACCAAGGAGACTCTTGAGACACTGCAAGGCCTTGTTTAACCAAGGGTCCATTGTGACACAGCTCATGGAATCAAGGAGACAATTGTGACAGTAGGGAACCTCATAGAAACAAGTCTCTATGGTCCATTGTTACACTGAAGATTCAAGAAGAACATGGTGACACCACAGAACCTTCTGGAACCAAGGGTCCTTTGTGACACAGCAGGGCCTCGTTGGAACCCAGGGGAGCATTGTGACAAGGCAGGGCCCAATGGAACCATGGAGACCATTGTGACACTAAGGAAACTCATGGAACCACGGTGACCATTGGGATGCTATGGAACCTCACAGAACCAAGGGTCCATTGTGACCTTGTGGTGCCTCCTGGAATCAAACACTGTGAAACTTGGAGGCTGAATGGAACAAGGGTTTCTATTGTGACACTGCAGAACCCCATGGAATCAAGGTGACCATGTTACACTACAGAAGCTCATGGAACCAAGGGGCCATTGTGACACTGTGGAACCAAGGAAACTGTTGTTGACAGTATGAAAACTCATGGAATGAAAAGTCCAGTGTGACATGATGGAACCCCATGGACCCAAGGGTCCATTGTGACTCTGTAGGGCCTCATGGAATAGAGGGTCTATTGTGACACAGCAGGGCCTCGTGGAACCAAGGGTGCATTGAGGCACAGCCAGGCCTTGCTGGAACCAAAGAAACCCCTGCTAAAAGCAGGGTAACTCATAGAACTAAGGAGTCCATTGGTACAGCATAAAACCTATGGAACCAAGGGGGCATTGGGACAAAGTGGGACCTCATGGAACTAAGGAGACATTCTGACACCTTGGGACTGCATGGAAGGAATTGTCCATTATGACAATGTAGATCCAAGGAGACCACGGAGACCCTATGGAATCTCATGGAACCCAGGGTCCATTGTGACACCAAAGAACTTCATGGAACCCAGGGTCCATTGTGACATAGCAAGGCCTCATTGGAACAAAGGAACCATTGTTGACAGTGCAGCAACTCATGGAATCAAAGGGCTGTGGTGACACAGCAGGGACATATGGAAGCAAGGAGACTAGTGACATTTAGGAACCTCATGGAACCAAGGGTTCATTAGGACACTGCAGAAACAAGGAGACCATTGTTGACACTATGGAAGCTCAGGAAACTGAGCAGCCATTGTTACACTCCAAAGTGTCGTTGAACCAAAGAGACCATTGTCCAACTACAGAACCTCATGGCACTAAGGCTTCACTGTGACACAGCAGGGTTCCATGAAACCAATTGTCCATTGTGATAAGGCAGATCCAATGAGACCATGGTGACATTAGGGAAGCTCATGGAACCAAGTGGCCATTGTGACACAGCAAGGCCTCGTGGAACCAAGAAGACCATTGTGGCATTATGGAATCTCATGGAACCAAGGGTCCATTGTTACAGTCCAGAACCAAGGAGTCCATTGTGACACTACAGAACCTCATGGAATCAAGGATCAGTTGTAAAACAGTTGGGCTTCATGGAACCAGGAAGCCATGGTGACAGAGCAGGGCCACATGGAACCAATGATCCATAGTGATACTGTGGATCCAAGGAGGCCATGCTGATACATGGAACTTCATGGAACCAAGGGTCCATTGTGACATAGCTGGGCCCCAAGGAACCAATCGTCCATTGTGACGATGCAGATCCAAGGAGATAATGGTGACACTACAGAACCTCATGGATCCAAGGAGCCATTGTGACACTGTGGGGCCTCCTTGGAACAAAGGGCATTGTAGATAGTATGGAAGATGCTCATGGAAACTATGGGACATTGTGGCACTGCAGAGCCTCATGGAACAAAGGAGATCACGGTGCCACGGAGGAATTTTATGGAACCAATCAGCCATTTGCACACAACAGAACCAAGGAGACTATTGCTGGCAGTACAAAACCTCATGGAACAGAGGAGTCATTGTTACACAGTGAGGCCTGGTGGAACCAAGGGGCCAGTGTGACTTTGTGGGGACCCATGGAATCAAATATTCCTTGTGACATAGTGGGGCTGCTTGTAACCAATTGTCCATTGTGATACTGCAGATGCAAGAGACCGTGGTGATACTATGGCAGTTCATGGAACCAAGGGGCTGTTGTGGCACATCAAGGCCTTGTGGAACCAAGGACAGCATTGTGGCAGTGCAGAACCAAGGAGGGCATTTTGACAGGATGGACCCTAATTGAATCAAGGGTTTAGAAGAAACCAAAGGGTTAAGAGTTTCGCTAAAGGGATAGAAGCAAGAAGCAATGGATGATAAGGAAGAGTTTAGAGCAGAAGCAATGTAGGATAGTTGATCATTGCCAGATGAAGCTAGTTTGAGAAGACAATTTATCATTTGCCTGCCTTTGCTGTGCTTGTAGAAGTTCTGAGGGGAGGATGGAGTATTGTAAAGATGAAGAAACTGGAGCTGCACCTGGGCCCCAAAACTAGTCAGAACCAGGCTGGAGGGCTTGAACTATGCCCAAGGGGTCAGAGAGCCTGCCAACAAGACCAAGGTGAAAAGTTTACCTTGAGGAAGACATTCCTGACTCCATCCGAAGGCACCACTGACCCATTTCAAAACCCACCAACCCAATTTCAGTGAAGGACTGCACAAGCGTGAAAGGACTTTGAGCTCATTTTGTGATGAAGGGGAGAGAAGGCAGTAATAAGTATGTATAGGCCTGTGGAATGATTCCATGAATATGTAAGATTTTGTAGATAAAGAGAGAGCCAGAGCTCTGTGATTTTTGCACACGCCTTTGGGAGGTTACTCCCCGTGTTACCTGGCACTGAATTAAAGATACCACTTTCTAACTTTAATTAGTTGGAGAGTCTTTGTCCGTGCTTTATTTACTTGATAATGGAACCAAGAGTCCGTTGTTCTACAGCAGGGCCTCATGGAACCAGGGGGCCATTGTGACACTGTGGGGCATAATGGAGTCAAGGACACCATTGATACTGAAATCCACCCGACAGAAACTTTTGAACGCAACTTTGAGTATTTGAGAGCAGGTATTCTTTATTACAGCGTGCTGGTCACTTGGGCAATCCTTCCTCTGTTTGAGTGCACTGAGCATCAAATGAACAGTTTTGATCACACACACTGGTTATGCATTCATTATCTATCACCATTTCCTTTGAATTTACTTGACATAGTTGCACCCCTTCTCACAAGTTCTTATCTGGTTCTTCGGGGTCTGTCTTCAACATCCAGTGTCCTTTCTAGGTGGCTGTTCCTCGACTCCCACTTTTGAGTATGGGCAATATTATTGTTTTGCAAACCTTCTGTTTT
>JADMLD010000646.1:82500-90949 GCA_017589585.1 Phylloscopus whistleri
CACAGGGATGTCACCACTGGACTCCTGCCACTGCCTGGGACAAATTGGCTCCTTGGCAGGGTACAGACACCTCTGGTGTCACTGGGCAGCCCTGGGACTGTCTGTCACCTCATGACCCTTAGAAAAATTAAGGAGCCCTGGGATGTCACCACAGAGCCCCTGTGACTGAGTGTGACCAAACAGATCTTCAGGAGCCCAGAGATCCCTCAGATGCCAGCATGGAGCCCCTGTGCCTGCATGTGAGCTCACAGCTCTTGAGCAGCTGGAAACCCCTGGAATCTCTTCAATCTGCTCTGCTGAGGATGGATCCTCAGTAACTTGGAGGTTCCCTGATGAATTTTAGCTCTCCAGAGGCTTGTTCAGTCTTCAGCTCTTCAGTTCAGGAATTGAGTGCCAAAGGCTCATTAACATTCCAAAGCACTCTAACAAGAAAAGCCCCTGAGAATAATTTAATTTTAAGTCTTCAGTTCTTCTGGGGTTAATTGTACAGATTTCAGAAGTGCATTCAAAGAGAATATACAGTTTTTAATTGCTTTTCACTCGACCTCATGTACAAAACAGAGCAATTCAGACTACACTTTTATACTATCTGCTAATACATATTCATCAATGTTTCTCCTTAGTTTCCTCCTATTTCCAATTCAAAAAATCTATGTATCTACACTTCATGGTGCGTGCTTCACTTGTTGTTAGGGGCTCTTCTGTCTTCTTTTGGTGGTCTTTTGGATGAAGGCTCACAGTCTTCCTCGTTGTCCTCTGGAAAACCTTACAGGTTGTGCATGCACCTCAAGCCTTGTGTTATGTTAGCCAGCATCATATTCCAAAAATAAGCCTTAAATAAAAACACAGCTTAGATTCTGAACCATCCCAATTGTCCATCTCAAGGCCAATCTTCCAATTATCTCAAGACCTATTCCATTTTGGGATTTTGCTCATCTCAAATTACGTCCTGTATCCTATTTTTTTCATAAACATCTGGAAACATCAGTTTTCTGACACTAATCACATATAGTTTGTCTTTTTCTAAAATATTGATACAATTACAATTTAGTTAGCACAAAATCATTCATTTATCACAGGGCTGAGATGCAGCTGCCCCAGCGGTGCCTCCGAGCTGGCAGGGCCATGGTCACTCAGGGTCAGTGGCCGGGCAGTTCTGTTGACTGGACACGGGTCTGGACACTTCCCTTGGAGCGTCTCCAGGGTTGGAATGTTGGGGCTGTCACTGCTGTGGTGTCACAGAGAGGGGAACGCTGGGGCTGCCCTGCTCCTGCCCCAGCCCAGCAGCTCTGCCAGCTCCTCCTGGGGACAGAAAGGCTGAGCCAAAGGGTGAGAATTGCAGAAGGGGCTGAGCTGGGAGGGACCCACCGGGATCATGGAGTCCAACCCCCGGCCCTGCACAGACACCCCAACAATCCCAGCCTGGGCATCCCTGGGAGCGGTGTCCAAAGGCTCCTGGAGCTCCAGCAGCCTCGGGGCTGTGACCATTCCCTGGGGAGCCTGGGCAGTGCCTGAGCCCCCTCTGGGGGAAGAAGCTTTTGCTGCTCTCCAGCCCAGCCCTGCCCTGGCCCAGCCCCAGCCGTTCCCTCGGGTGCTGTCCCTGCTCCCCCGGGGCAGAGGTGGGAGCTGCCCCAGCGCTGCCCCTCGGGAGGAGCCGCAGCCCCCGGGGAGCTCTGAGCTCCGTCTGCTGGGCTGCGGCCGAACCGAGCCAGCGCCCGCAGAGCTGCGGGGAAAGGTCCTGCCCCTGGCTCAGGGCTGGGCCGGGGCCACGGGGAGAAAATCAACTTCCAACTTCTGCCCCACAGCAGGGAGGAGCAGCAATTCTTGGGTGAGAGAGACTCTTTCCAAGGGCCTGCAGGGACAGGACAAGGGGGAATGGCTCCCCACTGCCTGAGGGCAGGGCTGGATGGGATGTTGGGAAGGAATTCTTCCCTCTGAGGGTGCTGAGGCCCTGGCACCAGTTGCCCAGAGAAGCTGTGGCTGCTCCATCCTTGGAAGTGTCCAAGGCCAGGCTGGATGGCACTTCCTGCCCAGGTGTGGTGGGATGTGGTGGGGTGAGGATTGTGAGGGTGGGATGGGGTCTGGTCAGCTGAAAGCTGAGGATGATGAGGCCGCGTGAGACCCCAATCCTGAGTGGGTTCTGGGGTATCCCACATTCCTGAAGGAATTCCAGGGTATCTCCTGTTCCTGTACACACAAGGTCATGGTGTGTAACAGCATGTGGCAGCAGTGATCATCGTGTCCAGGGAGGTTCAGCTGCTGGCAGGGAAGCAAACAAGACAAGTCTCTTTCTTATCCCTGGAAGGTCTCTTTTCTGCCTGCACATATCAGGTGTATGCTTCTGTAACCAAGTAGTCCAATCCATAAAGGAAGTTTTAAGGAATGGGGTACACTCTGATCGAATAGTAGAAGCACTTACTTGCATCTCCATCTCTACTCATTCCAGGGACCATTCTGGATTCAGGAATAGTCTTTGAGTTCCTACCCTTTTAACAGCATGAGGTCCAATTTTGGTGACTGTAGGCCAAATCACTAACCTTGGGGTAGTTTGAGTTACTGTGTTCTCTTGTGGTCTTTGGGTTGATGGATTTATTCCAACCTCATCTTTCTGGGGATCAATGCAATCCTGAGTAATATTATAGTCCAGGAGATATGCCTTAACTGCACACTCCTCTATTTTAAGTCTAAATTCAGGACAGATGGATAAGCAGGTATTGTTAGTGTTGGAAACACACAATCACAGAATGATTATATGCAGGTGCTTTTATTGAGGAGCTCCGGGAGCCGGGGTACACAGACAAACCCAAATCTGACTCCGACAGTGATTAGCGACACACACGTTTTATACACCTCTGCCACACAGCTACATATCGATTGGTTACCCTGGATTGTTCCTAAGCAAAATTTCTTGCATTTTAGCCAAGCAGTAATCATATTCATTTCCCCTAAACAAGGTCATACTTGATTTAGTTAAAACAATGGCCTTAGCTACGGCAACTATAGCAAAGCTAACGTTCTGTTCTCAAGGCCCGGTTAACCAGCAAGCCCGGGCCTTTCCCTTCCCAACCGTTACCTTTCCTAACCACCACCCCCCTTAGTTACCCTCTTACAGTTCTACAAAAATCATTTTAACACTATCCTATCAACACTATGAGGCCCTGTTGGGCCAAAGGGCAATTGTGGCATTGTGTGGCACCGTTGAACCAAGGAGATAAATGTGACAACGCAGGGCCCCATGGAACTAAGGATTCATGGAACAATGTGGGACTCATGGAACCAAAGGTCTGTTGTGACATTGCAGGGCCTCATGGAATGCTGGAGACGATTGTGATGCTTCAAGTCCTCAGTGAGCCAAAAGTCAGTTGTGATACTGTGGTACCAAGGAGACCCCTGTCACACGGCAAGGCCTCATGGAAGCAAGGGGGGACAATTGTGACACTACGGGGCCCAATGGAAGCAAGGGGCCAGTGTGACACAGCTGGGCCTCATGCAGCCAAGGGGCCATTTTGATCCTGAGGAGCCCAAAAGAAGCGAGGCACCACTGTGACACTGCAGGACTATCTGGAATCATGGAGACCATTGTGAAACTCTGAGGCCTCATGGAACCAAGGGGCCACTGTGTCATTGTACAGCTGTGCATTGTTCGTTGGGCATTGTTCCATTCCATGGAACCAAGGAAACCATTTTGACACTTCAAAGCCTCATGGAAGCAAGGGGCCATTGTGACACTGTGGAGCCCCATGGAAACAAGGGCTCAGTGTGACACAGCGGGGCCCTGTGGAACCAAGGATCCAATGTGACAACACCATTGTGATGCTGCAGAGCCCCGTGGATCCAAGGGAAGAGGGAACAGGTCTGGTTGGCTGGGCCTGACTGGCTCAACTGACCTCAGTATATTGGGGATGTCTTCTCATGTGCCCCTGAAACCCTGGGGCTCTGGGCTTTCCTTCCTATGGAAAAGAACCATCCCTCCTGCTCAGGCACACATGGCCAAAATTGGTACTTCTCCAAAATTCACTGTATGCAAGGGTTTCTCCCAGGAAACTGCCAGGAGAAGACAGGCCTGGCTCACCTTGGCCTCCAGTGATCATCTCTGATCTGCCCTGGAAATCCTGGGGCTCTGTGCTTTCCTTCCTATGGGAAAGAACTGGCCTTCCCATGCAGGTGCTCATGGCTGAAATTGAGATTCTGCCCCCAAAATTCCATATATCTGAGATACGGAATCCAAGATGTTTATTCCATTGCTCCCAGATGAAAGCTGCCAGGACAGAGAGCTCTGGCTGGCCTTGGCCTCTGGTGGCTGCCGTTCATCAGCCCCTGAAACACTGGGGCTCTGTGCTTTCCTTCCTGTGGAGACCATGGTGACACTGTGTGGCCCCATGGAACCAAGGGGCCATTGTGACCCTGCTGGGTACCATGGATCCCAGGAACCATTGTGACCCTGCAGGGCCTCATGGAACCAAACGGCCATTGTGACAGCTCAGAAGCAAGGAGAACATTGTGACACTATAAGGCCTCTTGGAACCAAGGGGAGATGGAACAGGTCTGGCTGGTTTGGCCTCCCAGGGGCCACCTGACAGGTCCAGCTGATCTTGGAATGCTGAAGGTTGTCTCTTATCAGCCCCTGGAGAACTGAAGGGCTCTGTGCTTTCCTTCCTATGGAAAAGAATCATCCATCTTTCCAGGTGCCCATAGCCAAAATTGATACTCCCCCTGAAAAATTCCCTTTATGCAAGGATTCTCCCAGACAAAGCTGCCAAGACAGAGAGCTCAGGCTGGCCTTGGCCTCTGGTGGTCACCTCTCATCTCAAGGAAGCCCTGAAGAAAGAATATAAACAGGCTGGGCCACTGGAACATCAATGAGTCTCTCATCCTCTGAAAAACTCAGATGCTCTTCTGATCATATGTGTCCTTTTTATCTCATTGTATATTATGCATGATACACTACTTTCATTTAAAAATATTCTTCTTTTCACTCTGTCAGTGTTGCCTAACACAAAACACCTCCTCTACATATTGTGGTCAGATAGGGCCGCCGTCCGCAAGATTTCGCGGTGTACGGGAAGGTAGGGTCCCTTCCTCTCCGACGTTGATAACCAATAGCGTTGTAACCCGCGGCTTCGCCGCGCTGACGTGAGCGCACCGAGGTTATATAAAGGAGCGCACGCAAGAAATAAACGCATTTCACCGTCCACTATACTAGTGTTGTGAGTGACTTGCCTGAACGGTCTGTACGTTAACCGTCGTGTCCCTTCCGAACTGGGTCGCCGCTGCCTCGCACAGAGGCAACAACATATGGATCCAGGTCTCCTGTAGAAGCAAACACAATGAAGAATCCAGCAGGAATTCTTTGTCTCTGCTCCCATCTGTCCCATCTCCTCCGGGAGATTATATTGAAATTAATGAAGATGGAGCTGAAAGTCAGAATCAGTGGGAAAGTAAGAATCAGTGGGAAAGTAAGTAAGTAAGAATCAGTGGGAAGGCCAACAAGGCTGACATCCTACTGGGAGTCTGTTATCGTCCACCCAGTCAGGAAGAAGAGGTGGACAACTTATTCTATGAGCAGCTGGAGAATGTTTCAGGACCACCAGCCCTTGTTCTTGGAGGTGACTTTAACCTACCAGACATCTGCTGGGAACTGAATACAGCAGAAAAGAGGCAGTCCAGAAAGGTTTTGGAGTGTATGGAGGACAACTTTTTGCTGCAGCTGGTGAGGAGTCCACCTGGGGAGGGACTATGTTGGACCTGCAGATCCAGGGAGGAGCCAGGAGCTGGCTCTCAGGTGGCAAAAGGGACTGAGACTGTCCTGGCAACTTTTGTCTGGCAGCTATCCTTGGATGTCTGGAATTATGGAGGCAGATTCCCAGTTGTGGCCATGGACACCTGGATGTGAAAGATGATTTTTTCCATGGGAAGAGAAGCACAGCTTGCCAGTGTTTTGAAGGCAGATGAGAAGTGGCCCTCAAGAGGCCAAGGCCAGCCAGAGCTGTGTGTCCTGCCAGGTTTCATATGGGAACAATCCTTGGATAGAATCAAATTTGGAGGTAGAATCCGAATTTTGGCCATGGGCACCTGGAGGAGGGGGACAGTTCTTTCCCACAGGAAAGAAAGCACAGAACTCCAGGGTTTCAAGGACAGATCAGAAGCAGCCCTCAACATGCCAAGGTAGCGCTGGACAAGTCAGACAGCCCTCAGAGGCCAAGGCAGCCAGACCTGTTCCATGTTCTTGGATCCTTGGGGCCCTGCAGCATCACAATTGGCCCTTGGTTCCATGAGGCCCCACATGATCACAACTGATCTTTGTTTCCATGAGGCCCAGCAATATCACAGTGGTCTCCTTGCCTCCACAGTGTCACAATGGCCCCTTGCTTCCATGAGACCTGGCAGTGTCACAGTGGTGGCCTTGGTTCTGTGAGGTCCTGTGGTGTCACAATGGCCCCTTGGTTCCCTGGGGACCCAGAGTGCCAGAACGGTCTCATTGCTTCCATGAGGCCCTGCAGTGTCACAGGGGCACCTTGGTTCCATGAGGCCCTGAGGTATGGAATGGCCCCTTGATTCCATTGGGCCCCTCACTGTTGCACAAGTTCTTAGTTCCATGGAGCCCTGTAGTGTCACAATGGTCTCCTTTGTTCCATGGTGTCACACAGTGTCACATTGGCCCCTCGGTTCTACAATGTGTCACAATGACTTGCTTCCATGAGGCTGTGCAGTGTCACAGTGCTCTCATTGGTTCCATGATGACCCCTTGTGTAACAATGGTGTCCTTGGTTGCCCAAAGTCAGAATGTCCCCATGGTCTCATGGAGCCCCACAGTGTCACTATGATCCCCTTGAATCCATGAGCCCCTGCCGTGCTGCAATGACCCCTTGGTTATACAAGGCCCTGCAGTGTCACAATGGCCCCTTGGTTCCAGTGGGTCCTGAAGTGTCATCATGGTCTCCATGGTTCCATGAGCCCCCACAATGTCACAATGGACTTTTGGTTCCATGAGCTTTCATACTGCCAACAACAGTCTCCTTGGTTCTGCAGTGTCACAAGGGACCCTTTTTTCCATGAGGTTCAGTGGTGTAACATGGACACCTTGATCCCATGAGGTTCTGTGGTGTCACAATGGACTCCTTGGTTCTGCAGCCCTGCTGTGGAACAATGGACCCGTAGTTCCATGAGGTTCCGTAGTGTCACCATGGTCTCTTTGGTTCCTGAAGGCCCTGCTGTGCCACAATGGCCCCTTGGTTCCATGAGGTTCTGTACTGTACACAGATTCTCCTTGGTGTGGGAGGAGGGATTGTAAAGAGAACAGAGATAGTGCTAAAGGCAATCTTGCCCCTGATAAATTCACAGAATCACAGAATTTCCAGGTTGGAAGAGACCTTCAAGATCATCAAGTCCAACCCATACTCTAACACCTCAACTAGACCACGGCACCAAGTGCCACATCCAGTCTTTTGTTAAACACATCCAGGGATGGTGACTCCACCACCTCCCTGGGCAGGCCATTCCAATATTTTATCACTCTTTCTGTGAAAAACTTCTTCCTAATATCCAACCTATATTTCCCTTGACGCAGCTTAAGACTGTGTCCTCTCGTTCTGTCTGTTGTTGCCTGGAGAAAGAGACCAACCCCCAGCTGACTGCAACCACCCCTCAGGAAGTTGTAGAGAGTGATAAGATCACCTCTAAGTCTCCTTTTCTCCAGGCTAAACAACCCCAGATCCCTCAGTCGTTCCTCATAGGGTTTGTGTTCCAAGCCCCTCACCAGCCTCGTTGCCCTCCTCTGGACACGCTCAAGCATCTCAATGTCCTTCCTGAACTGAGGGACCCAAAACTGGACACAGCACTCAATGTCCTTCCTGAACTGAGGGACCCAAAACTGGACACAATACCCGAGGTGTAGCCTCACCAGTGCTGAGCACAGGGGCAGAATGACCTCCCTGCTCCTGCTGGCCACACCATTCCTGATCCAGGCCAGGATGCCATTGGCCTTCTTGGCCACCTGGGCACACTGCTGGTTCATGTCCAGCCTGCTGTCCATCAGTGCCCCAGGTCCCTTTCTGCCTGGGCACTGTCCAGCCACACCGTCCCCAGCCTATAATGGTGCAGGGGGTTATTGTGGCCAAAGTGCAGGACTCAGCATTTGGATTTATTAAACTTCATCTTATTGGACTCTGCCCACCCATCCAACCCTTCCAGGTCTCTCTGCAGAGCCCTCCTACCTTCCAACAGATTGACACACACTCCCAGCTTAGTGTCCTCTGCACATTTACTAATGAAAGACTCAATACCCTCATCCATGTCACCAATAAAAATTTGAACAGAGCATGCAGACTTCTTCTGCACGTTAACCTGACCTTCATGCTCGGCTTGGGATCCTTTTCTTTCCCTCCTCCAGCTACAGAGGGGTCGGGCTTTACTCCGACCTCCCACCCTATTAGGCGTGGGCGGGCCATCC
>JADMLD010000647.1:0-90811 GCA_017589585.1 Phylloscopus whistleri
TGAGCAAAGTCAGCTTGTCTATCTCGATAAAAATCCCAGAAGAAAGGGGTAATTGCTTCACTCAATAATGGATGCTCAGCTGAAGGGATGTAGATCAGTGGTATTACAGAAGGGGACTGGGAAAAACAACATTAAAAGACTTGGAAAGAATATTCTGGAAAAAAAATGAAAATTTCCTTGCTTTTAATACTATCTGTTTGAAAACAAGAATACTGATCTCAAAAATCAGAGCAAACCCTTGGCATTTTGAGACAATCAGCATAACTTCCCTGTACTTTTGCACTGTATGGGTGAAAACACTCCTTTTTTGTAGTAGAGTCATTCTACTCATGTCAGGTTGTTTTGATTACAGCCAACAAAATGTATTTTTCTGTGCAGAACTTTACATGCTAGATCTCTGTGTGATTATTCTCTACTCCTTGCAGAAAGAAATAAGTGGTATGAGTAAATGTAACACTATTTTTTTCTAAAAAATATACTGAGCCTTTTCATAGTGTTTTTTTATTCTTGAGCATGTCTCCAAAAAGAAAAGATTGTTCCCCTCCCATGTTTTTTACATTTCTTCTTCCACATAGAAAAGAAAAAAATCTAGAAATTCTAGTTGGATGGTTGATTTTTTTTTCTTGTTTTTGTTTTATTGTGTTTACAAAATTATCTATTTGGATGAGAGTAAAATTCCCGTTATATTTAGAAGGTTCTAGATTTTAGAAGCTGGTGAGTTTTATAGGTAATGTTTCAAAAGTTTCTTTTCTCGGCATTAAAGACACATCCCAATGGAAATCCCTCCTATGCAATTAGCTTTCCTGACTGCACTGATGCAGTTTATTATCTGTTTATTTATATGATTCTTTCTAAGGAGCAAATTTTGCCCTTGGATGCATGAATGTGGCTTCCATTAACGTAATGAAAATTGCATGTGTGCATCCAAGGGTCAAATCTTTCCTTAAAAGTGAGATTTATCTTCAAATTAGCTACTCTAAGGGCCCTGGCTAGGACTTCAACTACATGAATCAATTTTATTAAGAAAAGATGAACTGTACTGGAATTCTTTTTAAACCCTACTTGTTAAAATTTGCACAGATGAGATTTAGATACCAGCAGAAGTCTAACTCTATAAACATTTTCTCTGCTGTCTGGATCATTTCCAATGATTCTTTCTTTGACTGTAATGACCTTTAGGTTGACTGTCCTAGAAAACAATTATCTGGTGTCTTTGTAAAATCCTTTTGAAGTTAATGAGAATCCATGTACATAAAATTCTCTGTGCAAGATTAAATCCTGAATAACCAAGGAATTTGGATGGTATCAAGGACAGTAAAGAAAAGGAGATTTAAAATTCTTCTCTAGACATTTCAATTTCCTTTACATTTCTTGAAGGAGACATATAGTTCTTCATTTGTGAGATATGACAAGTGACTACGTGGTGGGTTTGGGTAGATACCTGACTACATTTAAATAAATGTTCCATATATTTATAAGAGTCAATTCTGCCTATTGAACTGGTTAACACCATTGAATTGCTGAGTTTTTTTAGTGGAAAGAGTAATGATTATTTTAGGAATGGAGCTTATTTTGCACGTTATGTACAGCAAGTTCTGCTATTATCAATAATGATCAGAACATTTAATTTTGAGCTTACTGTGCTAAAATAAAAATTACATCCATATTGTCAGAGTAACCAGATGGTTCACATTTAGAAGTACTTTCATAAGCATTACTGTGTCTTTTAAATGAAGACTTTCTTTAAATCCTTTTCTCTTATGCAGACAGCTTAAGCTATTTTTTATTCTTCCTGGAATAGTAACGCATCATTATGTACAAGCATGCAGAAATTACAAGGAGTTGAGAGGTGGGTCACTTTTTATAAGTATCTTACTCAGAACATTAAATAGTCATCTTCTGCTTCTGTCCTTCACTACATAATTTACTTCTAGCTTGTTCAAAACAACTTGTACACTCATGTTTATTTTTTACTTCATAAAAATGAAACTGACAGCTAAATTTTAAAGAGTACATTTTATTCCCCCTTTCAGCATAAGCTTATTTCCTTTCCCAGTGTTTCAGTGTGTTAAATATTTGGCCTATAAGGAACTCCAGATTTGGTGGTCAGAATACAAGTTTACTTACTGATAAGTGCTCAACAGAGACAGGCAGGTCCAGTCTTCACCCCACTTTGCATCCTGAGCAGCATCTGAAGACATGTAAATAGGAACATGGATATATTAATGATAAAAGCATAGTTTAACTAAGAACGAAAATTAAAGCCTTGATCTTCATATAAATTTCACCATTATTAGAGCCTCATCATTCTATTAAATGATGAACTGTAAACGAAATGCCTGGGCATGTGAACAGAGTAAACAAGTAAAAAATAAAGATCCTTTGTTTCATCTTAAATATTATATATAGAGAGAGGCTTTATTCCTTTATTAAACATGTGCTAGGTTCTGCAAAAGAAATTGAAATCTTTGTCCTTAAAGCCCAATTTTTAATCACATAATTTCAGTGGATATAAACACATTTGCATAGTTTACTGAAGCATATAGTTAATATTCTTGGCTCATAATCCTTTAGAAGAAAGGTTCAACTCCCACAGCCTTCAGACTAACAGAATACTGATTACTAGAGTTAATGATTGTGCAGCAGAAATGCAATTTTCAGAAAAATAACCATTTTTAAGGAGGAGAAGACAGCTATATTTGTTTTTGTTAGTTTTTCCTCCTCCTATCTTTAGTTCTAAATTGAGTGAACCTTAAATAAAAATATGTTTGAGAATTCTATGGCCTCAAAAACATTGGTTTAAAAACTAATCTCATTTCCCTCTTCCATCTGTTACTACACAGTAATCACAGACCAAACTCTTCCCTTGAAGAATAGACTCCTTGGTTAGCCTATACACTGTGTGACACAGAAGTCCTTTTTATTCTGACAGAATGGCCTATGGTGTTTTGGGAATAACATGGCTGTAAGTATGGGAGGGAAATACCATCCAATAAGGAGATCAGTTTATAAAAGATGAAGAAAGCACTTAGTAACAAAAGCTGCAATTCCCATGAAGAAATTGACCCTAGCAGAGACTGAGTTTGATGGGAGTGGCTTAAAAGTCAGTCCAGTTGTAGTATAATATTCTTTCTATATTTTTTTATATTCTGTCACTGGAATAATTTCCATTGGAAACTAAAAACAATGAAAAAATATTGCTGCAGTATATAAACTTTCATTCCATTTCAGGACTCTTTCAGTACATGCTGATGTACTCAATGTCCCACAAACTCGTGAATTCACACTTTGTCTCTGACAACTGAGAAGATAATCAAAAATAATCTGCTCTTTTGCAGACTTGTTACAGAGCTATCATATTTGAGGGAAGATTATATGTTTCAGATGGCGGGGTGTCAGTGAATCGGAAATAATGACAGCTAAATGTGGATGTCTGCACAGATGTATCTGTGACTGAGCCCAGTCCTTAAGCTCTCATTGATCACTGATCTCAGAGATGTTTGATGTCATTTCAGATGCTCAGAGGGTCAATTAATTCTCCATATGGGATTATACATGGCAAAGGACCCACATGACACCAGAGTAGGCTGGAGCAGCAGAAGAAAACATGACATTTTAGGGCATCTCAAGTGGCCCTAGAGCCTGAATGGTGGCTCAGAATTGCACTATTCATAACAGGGTAAATTCAAGGGCAATACATCCAACAGAGGATAGCAACAGATTAGGCAGGGATGTACTCTTTAAAACCTGTAATACTAAACTGGAGAATTACAGGGGCATAGGAGGGCAATGGACTTCAAAGAAAAAGCCAGACTTCTATGCCACAGAATGTGTCACACTTCCCTGTTAGCCTGCATTAGTTCCCCCAGCAAGGTCACGGCACTGGTGTAAGTGGATCATTGGTGAAGGCCTGTAGGAAGTTTCTTTTATCAGTGGAATCATTCTGCAGGGTCCGTCAACTTCACTAACTAAATCCTTCTTGAATATAAGAGAAAGATACTTAGTTCACATATAGCTCATGTTCACATGAGAACAAATGGGTCTAGGTGTCTTAATCTGAAAGTGAATGCCACAGTCCATGGCCATCAGTGGCTTGGAAGAATAGAAATAGAGCACTTCCCTGCTTTTCTTAGATGGGATTTCTCCATTTGCAGAAAATTTTAAAGATTTCTTTAGAGACATTTCTTGGACAGTGAGTGTGCAGTAGCATCCTTCCTATGGGACAGACTCTAACTGAAAAGTAGTTCATGAGGTGTTTCAGCAGAGGCAGACATGCCCTTTGAGGTTACTGTGTGTTAGAATGGATTTACTTTTCTTCCCTCCATCTCTCTTTCTTTATAATAACCAAATAATCCCATGCTGTTTTCTATTCACAAGAGTTATTTTCTAATCATGTTAGGGATTTTTAATGCTACTATAATAATACAAGCAGAAATTGCTTTTGCCCTTTCAGAGGTGTATTTTAGGAAATGAAACCTGAGGTATCTTTTTTCTACAACTTAATTCCCAGTGATAATGCTAACAGAAAATTTCCTGGCACGTTTGTGATTCATTTGTCTCAGAACTCATTTTTATTTAATTTTGACCTGTAGTTTGTATTCCATGAAGTCATGTAGTAAGAGACATTCATTCTGCTTTCTCTTCTGAATTCTCTCAGGCGCTTTAATAATTTTTAGCCTCATTATGATGTAATTCATATGTATATTTTATTGACAGGGACTTGAAAGTTAGATTCCTATGTTAATTTTCTCTGTAAGAAAAAAATCAGATGTTAGGTATTTACTTAAAAAAATATTGCATAGAAAGACTGGTCTTATATAGCCAATATGCAGAACACATAAGCATTTGAAAAATAAAAAGAAAATTAAACAGAAAGCCTATTAAAAAAGTTCCAAAGAGTTCAGTTCTGGGTTTGGATGTGTATAAATCATTGCTCTGGAGTTTGAGGTTTATATATAATAGGAAACTGCAAGAAATTAGACTTCTTTTTTTTGCAAATTCTATTGTTTGCTACAGAATCTATGATATGACAACATCATAATTACAAAAAATCTAATACAGCAATATCTCCATGCCAAATTCAGAAAATCTCCATTTAATTTCTGACTTCTGAAATCTTCATTGTGGAAGCTTGTGTTGAATTCAGAGGGTTGATGAGCTTTGGAGGCGGAGTGAGTTTGTTCAACCTTGTGCCAATTTCCAAAATGTGAGAGTGTGAGTTTTATTTAATCTGTCTAGTTGCTATCACAAATCAGAATAAATGGACAAGCACAGAATCCATCATCTTTTCTCCATACTTTAATTATTTAAAGTCTGATTATATTTTAAAGAACAAAATGAAACTACCTATTCTATAAATGTTTTGGAAACCATTGGCTTGATCACTTGTCTACAATTCTGTTATTTTTCACTGACATTTTTTGCCTAAATTACTGATCTTTTCTTTTTTTATCTATTTTATATAATTCCTTAAGTAGATTGCATTAATGACATATGTGATCATCACCTTAATAACTGGAGAGAAGGTAGAAGCGAAGGAGTATATGAATTATTGTTCAATTTTTCTAAGGTTTAAAATAGAGTTTATTGAGGCTCATATAAATAACTTCTGACAAATGCAGAAAATTAAGTAGTGGGATCTATTGTTTTCATTCAACTGTAGAAAATGAAATTCTTTTGATTTTGCTCAGAGTTAAATGTTACAAGATATGTCCATTGACAGAAAAGAAATATCATCCCCAAACACTTTTTTCTCTTCCTCTTTCTCTGAAAGACTACATTTATTGCATATTTTTATCTTTTTCTCTAGAGCAAATGTGTAGAATTTAGTTGGGAGATTATTACTAGAGGTCCACTTTTTTCATTAGTACAAGAATGTTATTGTTATAATTGTTATAATTTTTAGCTTTAAGGAAAAGGAGCTAGATGTGGATTGAAGGTCAGGCAGAATAGAAGGTCACATCTACACAAATCCTGAATCTGTGAATGTTCACAGAATTTTCATTTTTTGAAATTAAACACAGCTTTCTAAACAACTTCTAAACAGCTTCCTAAAAAGGAAGACTGAAAACAGCCTCTTCACTCCCAATTTATTGTTCTAACCACAGCATTGATTCTGGCCTTCAAAACTGACTTTGCTTGCTGCTGTATTCTAAGACCTGTATTCTTCCTTGCTTACTGCACACCCAGATTTATCTAATAAAAGATATTGCGTAACTAATACCATCTATTATCTCTAAACAGCTTTCCAAAGTAGGTTTGGGAAGCCTCTACGAATCCAACCTTTACAAATAACAGTGGACATCTTAAAGATAATCTATGAATCAGTTGTAAAATATTTTTCTCTCTTAAATTTATCAACTTTAGAAACCAGAATAACACTCAAAATCTATAAGTCTAGAAAAGACATGGAGTTGACACGTTTGCCAAAATCTTTGCCTAATTTTATATAACTTGCATTGACATTCAGAATTGTTCATTAAATAACTATTTTACTGCTAGAATTGCTTCTGTAAAGAGCTATTAAAAAAATAATGCAGTCTAATTTTTGTCTATGACTTACTGGAAAAAGGATATATTCCTTCCAAAGAAATCAGGAAAGATATAAATTTCATATTGATTTATTTTTCACTCATTTAAGTAGCATTCAGCATTTCATCTTTCTGTGGATGAGTTTTTAGATTGCTGTTCCCTGTCATTATTTATTGGCAGCCAAGGTAAGGAATTTATACATATCTGTCTATATTCTTGTAAGGTCGCCATTCACCCCAGTGTCACAATGAAAAATAAGCACAGAAACCATCTTGCAGTTCTTCTGATTCATATTGATGCATTTCTATTTCTACTACAGCAGGTTCCTACAGCAGATATCCACTGAGAAAATGTCATGCTTACTCTGGTATCCTTCAGTACCTGGAACCTTAACACAGCAGCCTGAATCCAGTTATCATCCAAAGAGATAGATCAAGTGCTTAATCAAGACCCAGAAGAGAGTCACATGTATTGAACTTTTTTGATAGATTTAGATTAAAAATGGGAGTTTATGTGCATCGGATAAGGAGATGGATTTTTCAGTGGAACATAGTCCCATGGACATACGAGTTAAAATTTCTCTAACTACTGAGTGCAGAACAAGTCTTTTGAATTTGTTGCCATCATTGAAACCTGAGTTCAACAGCCTTAAAAAATCAATAACATTTTGCAACTGGCTTTTGATTTGCAGAGAGATTAGGTGTTTGTCTGTTTCTTATCACTGACATGACTCATGTATCTAAGATACAAGATAACTTCTCAGCTGTATGGAATAACTCAGAGCATCTGAGTGGAGCAAATCGGGTTTTCTGTCTCCTGTTTCCTGGGTCAGCCTGGGATTTTTGTCTGAAGCAATAGAGCAACTTCAGAACTGCTTTAAGCTACCCCTGGCTGTAACTAGCTGCCAGGGAGAGCTTAAAAGTAACAAACTAAATCACTCTTCTCTAGCTCATGAGTTTTTCATCAATGATCAAAACAAAGTCCTATCCTACTGAACCTACTCACCACTTGAGCCTCATTATATGGAAAGAAGTCAAAAAGTAGAGTTTTTCTACAAGTAATGTGAAAAAACTTTACTGATGATTTGTGGTATTTTTCTGGCATGATATATGAACAAAATGCTTCAACCTCACTCCTCTTGAGGTTTGGCGTGCTGATGGAAGTTTGTATCATGCTAAAAGCTCCACTTTGAATAGCTGTATTTAAGCAAACTACTTTTTTTGGGATGAGCTTATGAATATTTGAATAAATATTCATATATCAAGTGTGATTTGAATTTCTCAGATGAAATTTAAAAAAAGAGTTTGAATTCCTGGTAGATATCCACAGAAATATAGTATTAATATCAATGAAATTAAATGTACATTTGTCTTGGTTTGACAAGACAGGTGTCTGCCAGGGAAACTGGGGTTTCCCTTAGAATAGAGAATGCAAACCCCCCACCCCTGCCAAATTATAAATTTTCAATTAAGGGCTCTCAGGCAAAGATTTGGGAATAGGAATAACAGTTCTTTACTAGGAATATCAATAATACAAATGTGGTAGGAAACAAAACTACCCCACCAAACCAGCAAACAAACAACAACAATTTGGGAAAGCCCTGATAGAATCAGAGCTGCCACCTGGCACCCTGTTAGTCAGGGTGTTGGAAGCAGTCCAGAAGTGAGTCCTCCTGGGGGGTAGACGTGGCTCTGTTGGAGCAGGGACGATCCTGTAGCCAAAAAGGGTCTAGGAGTGAGGAGGAGGAGTCCAGGGTGATGAGGAGGGGTCCAGGGGTGAGGTGATGGTGAGATGGGGTCCGGCGATGATGAGATGGGGTCTGGCGAAGATGAGATGGGGTGCCGTCTTCCTCCCAGGAATCGGGTGAAGCAAGTGAAATCTGTCCCCGGCCGGCTCAGTTTTCCCGGCAGCAATTGTAGACTCCCCCCACTGGGTGGGGCATCCCACAATAGGACCATGCATGCAAATGGGCTCTGGGGGGAGCAGGTATAGTCCGGGGTATAGTCTGTTGATGGCCCATTACCCAAAAGGCACCCGCCCCTCCCCCCCGTCCCCCTCCTTCCAAAGTTACAAGAAATAAAGAACAATTCCCCAACTGCTTTCAGCAGATGAAAATAGAATACACATTTTTGATTCCATAACCCAGGACATTATCCACCCCTTATTCTATTATCATCTGCATCATACCTAAAGCAATGAACTACTAGCAGAATGAACCCCTACACTCAGTTCTTACTTAGGATTAGGTTTTCCTGGGGTACACAACTGGTTTTTCCATCTTTCTGCATTACCCACCAAGTGTAACCAGGTCCTTGAGCAAAAACAATCCCACGGATGGGTTCGCCTTTGCCTGAGGTGGGGTTAATCCAGACAGTCTTTCCTAAAATGCCTCTCATGTGTACCACAGGGACTTTATCTCCATCTATTGTGTGCAAAGGGGTAGACTGGGCAGGACCAGCTCGATTGATGGAGCCTCGGGTGTTGACCATCCAGGTGGCTTTTGCTAAGTTCACTTCCCAGTTCTTAAAGGTCCCTCTGCCAAGTGCCTTCAGAGTGGTCTTAAGTAGTCCATTGCACCGTTCCACTTTCCCGGCAGCTGTGCATGATAAGGGATGTGATAGATCCATTCAATGCCGTGTTCTTTAGCCCAGGTGTTTATAAGGCTGTTCTTGAAATGGGTCCCGTTGTCTGACTCGATTCTCTCAGGGGTGCCGTGTCTCCACAGGACTTGTCTTTCAAGGCCCAGGATGGTGTTCTGGGCGGTGGCATGAGGCACAGGATAGGTCTCCAGCCACCCAGTGGTGGCTTCCACCATGGTCAGCACATAGCGCTTGCCTTGGCGGGTTTGGGGCAGGGTGATGTAATCAATCTGCCAGGCCTCCCCATACTTATATTTGGACCACCGTCCACCATACCAGAGGGGCTTCACCCGCTTGGCCTGCTTGATGGCAGCACACGTCTCACAGTCATGGATAACCTGAGAGATACTGTCCATGGTTAGATCCACCCCTCGGTCTCGTGCCCACTTATAGGTGGCATCTCTGCCCTGATGACCTGAGGCATCATGGGCCCACCGAGCTAGAAACAACTCTCCCTTATGTTGCCAATCCAAGTCTATCTTAGACACTTCTATCTTCGCGGCCTGATCTACCTGTTCGTTGTTCCGGTGCTCCTCATTAGCCCGACTCTTGGGGACATGGGCATCTACATGACGGACTTTCACAGGTAGTTTCCCTACTCTGGTGGCGATGTCCTTCCATTCATCAGCAGCCCAGATTGGTTTTCCCCTACGCTGCCAGCTGACCTTTTTCCACCTTTCCAGCCAGCCCCACAGAGCATTAGCTACCATCCACGAATCGGTGTAGAGGTAGAGCTTTGGCCACTTCTCTCTTTCAGCAATGTCCAGGGCCAATTGAACAGCTTTGAGTTCAGCAAGCTGGCTTGACCCACCTTCTCCTTCAGTGGCTTGTGCAACCTGTCTTGTGGGGCTCCACACAGCTGCTTTCCACTTCCGGTTCATCCCTACGATGCGACAGGAACCGTCAGTGAAAAGAGCGTAGCGTGCTTCTTCTGCTGGCAGTTGGTTATATGGTGGAGCTTCTTCAGCCCGGGTTACCTGCTCTTGTTCTTCTTCCTCGGTGAGACTGAAGTTCTCAGCTTCCGGCCAGTTGGTGATCACTTCCAGAATCCCAGGGCGATTCGGGTTTCCAATACGGGCACGCTGAGTGATGAGGGCAATCCATTTGCTCCAGGTGGCATCGGTGGCGTGATGGGTGGAGGGAACCTTTCCTTTAAACATCCACCCCAGCACTAGTAGTCGGGGGTGCCAGGAGGAGTTGTGCATCAGTGCCAATCACCTCTGAGGCGGCTTGAACTCCTTCATAGGCAGCCAAGATCTCCTTCTCCGTGGGAGTGTAATTGGCTTCAGACCCTCTGTAGCTTCGGCTCCAGAATCCCAGTGGCCGGCCTCGAGTCTCACCAGGCACCTTCTGCCAAAGGCTCCAGGACAGACCATGGCTCCCAGCTGCGGAGTAAAGCACATTCTTTACCTCTGGTCCCGTCCTGACTGGGCCAAGGGCCACCGCATGAGCGATTTCCTGCTTGATCTGGGCAAAGGCGTGTTGCTGCTCTGGGCCCCAGTGGAAATCGTTCTTTTTGCGGGTAACCAGGTACAGAGGGCTCACAATCTGACTGTACTCAGGGATGTGCATCCTCCAGAAACCTATGGCACCTAGGAAAGCTTGTGTTTCCTTCTTGCTGGTCGGTGGAGACATCGCGGTGATCTTATTAATGACCTCTGTGGGGATCTGACGCCGTCCATCTTGCCACTTCACTCCCAGGAACTGGATCTCTCGGGCAGGTCCCTTGACTTTACTCTTCTTGATGGCAAAGCCAGCTTCCAGGAGAATCTGGATGATCTTTTCTCCTTTCTCGAAAACTTCCACTGCCGTGTTTCCCCACACAATGATGTCATCAATGTACTGTAGATGTTCCGGAGCCTCACCCTTCTCCAGTGCAGCCTGGATCAGTCCATGGCAGATGGTGGGACTGTGCTTCCACCCCTGGGGCAGTCGGTTCCAGGTGTACTGAACGCCCCTCCAGGTGAAAGCAAACTGGGGCCTGCACTCTGCTGCCAAAGGAATGGAGAAGAAGGCATTGGCAATATCAATGGTCACATACCACTTTGCTGCCTTGGACTCCAGCTCATACTGGAGCTCCAGCATGTCCGGCACGGCAGCGCTCAGTGGTGGAGTCACTTCATTCAATGCACGATAGTCCACAGTCAATCTCCATTCCCCTTCAGACTTACGCACAGGCCAAATGGGACTGTTGAAGGGTGAGTGGGTTTTGCTGACCACCCCTTGGCTCTCCAGTTTCCGAATCATCTCATGGATCGGAGTCACAGAGTCTCTGTCAGTACGGTATTGCCGACGGTGCACTGTTGCTGTGGCGATTGGCACCTGTTGTTCTTCAACTCTCAGCAGTCCCACAGCAGAGGGGTCGTCGGAGAGACCAGGCAGGGTATTTAGTTGTCTGATGTCTTCCGTCTCTACAGCAGCTACTCCAAAAGCCCAACGATATCCTTTTGGGTCTTTGAAATGTCCATTTTTGAGATAGTCTATGCCAAGGATGCACGGGGCCTCTGGACCAGTCACAATGGGGTGTTTCTGCCACCCATTCCCAGTCAAACTCACTTCGGCCTCCAATACAGTCAGTTGCTGGGACCCCCCTGTCACTCCAGAAATAGAGATGGGTTCTGCTCCCACATACCCCGACGGCATCAGGGTACATTGGGAGCCAGTGTCAACCAAAGCCGTGTATTTCTGTGGGTCAGATGTGCCAGGCCATCGGATCCACACAGTCCAATAGATCCGATTGTCCCTCTCCTCTACCTGGCTAGAGGCAGGGCCCCTCTAGCACTGGTTATTCCCTCCCTGAGCATACATACTAGAGGTTCCAGCATCCTGACTACTGACAGCCTGGGCATAGGAGGTTGAGGATACTTTCATTTTAGTGGCACCCTTTTGGTGAGTGTTCCTCTCCTTGAGCTCACGCACCCGTGCTGCCAGGACATAGGTGGGTTTCCCATCCCACACTCCCATGTCTTCCCCATGGTCACGCAGGTAAAACCACAGGTCAGCTCTCGGGGTGTACCCTCTCTCTTTAGCTGGGGGTCGTTGGGCTCTGACTCTGGGGCCTGTGACTCGTACCGGTGCCACATTGGAACTGCTCTTCCTCATCTCCTCCCTCACCTCCCTCATTTCCTCTTTGAGCTCTTTCACCACAGCAGAGATATGAGCCTGCAGCGGGCCATTGATCATGCTCTCATAATTCCTAAGCTTAGTGGCAACAGCCCCCACTGTCACTTGGTTGTCCTCAGCATTAATGGTTGCAATGAATGTAGTATACTGAGATGGCCCCAGATTTGCCAGGTTCCATAACATCTGCGCTGTGCATCTAACCTTGTCAGGATCATTATCATGCTGTCCACTCCTCCCAAAAAGTACCTCTAGTACTGCCACTTCCCTCAGCTGTTGGATTCCCTCCTCCAGAGTTTTCCAGCGCATTCTATGGTGGTGCTCCTGCATTCTTTCTCTGTGGACAAATCTTTCTCTCACACTCGTTAAAAGCCGCTGCCAGAGGGAAAGAGGTCCAGGCTCCCTTACAAATACCTGATTTATACCTGAGTCCTGGGTCAAGGATCCCAAATTCCTGGCCTCCCCACCATCTAGTTGGACACCTGTGCCCATAAGATCCCAAACCCGAAGTAGCCAGGCAGTGTAAGCCTCACGTCCCCGCCGTACAATATCTTTTTGCAAATTACGGAGACTTTCATATGACAGGGACTCAGTGATGATCTGAACATGTGATTCCCTTGTGTCTTGTGAGGGCCCTCCCTTCTTATCTTTACTCTCTGGGTTTGCTGTTTTCACTTTAGATTTCCTTGTTTCCACAGGGGCAACTGCTGCTGGCTGTGACTGCCCCTGTGTGTCAGCTGGAACCTGGACAGTTGTAATGTCTGCGGGTTCTGTATCAGATTCTCTTTTGTCAGGGCAGGGCGAAGGTTTCTCACCAGCTGGGGAAATGTACTCTTTCAGCATCTGGTTCATCTCATGCATTTCTTTTATCAGAGCCTTCACCCAAACCGGGTGGTTTATGCCTGAGGCTGGCTGTGGGACAGGGGTGGGCTCTTGGGCAGCATCTTTATTCTTTGGGGTAGTTATCAGAGTGCTTACCCAGGCCAGTCTCCCTTTATCTCTGAATACCAAATAGAATAGGCCTATAAGCAGCACCAACCACTGTATGACGTCATTAGCATTCAGAGGGAAATTTAACCCTTGAAAAGCTGGTGGAGTAGACCCAAAAAACTGAGTGAAGGATTGGGAGAAAATTTCCCCTGGTGCCATTTCCTCACAATATGTACCATTATTAAAGTAACCCCAGAAACACAGAGTTAGTCTATGATAGCCCTGAATCCATGTGCCTGCTTTCCAAAGGAAGTTAAAAATCCACGAATTCCTCACCTTATTAACCCACAAAATAAACTGGATGCCAGCCACAGTAGCCTTGGTTATAGGGCCCATGTTTAGATAAGGGCCAGCAAATGGCAGAAATACAGCCACAACCACGTGCCAGCCAAACCAGGGAAAGCTGGACCACATGATTTTGAGCAGTAGACTTCTATCTAGTACACAAGAACTGTTATTCCTCTGTCTCAATGCCCTTGTGCCCCACACTTGGGCGCCAAAATCTGTCTTGGTTTGACAAGACAGGTGTCTGCCAGGGAAACTGGGGTTTCCCTTAGAATAGAGAATGCAAACCCCCCACCCCTGCCAAATTATAAATTTTCAATTAAGGGCTCTCAGGCAAAGATTTGGGAATAGGAATAACAGTTCTTTACTAGGAATATCAATAATACAAATGTGGTAGGAAACAAAACTACCCCACCAAACCAGCAAACAAACAACAACAATTTGGGAAAGCCCTGATAGAATCAGAGCTGCCACCTGGCACCCTGTTAGTCAGGGTGTTGGAAGCAGTCCAGAAGTGAGTCCTGGGATGACAGACGTGGCTCTGTTGGAGCAGGGACGATCCTGTAGCCAAAAAAGGGTCTAGGAGTGATGAGGAGGGGTCCAGGGGTGAGGTGATGGTGAGATGGGGTCCGGCGATGATGAGATGGGGTCTGGCGAAGATGAGATGGGGGTGCCGTCTTCCTCCCAGGAATCGGGGTGAAGCAAGTGAAATCTGTCCCCGGCCGGCTCAGTTTTCCCGGCAGCAATTGTAGACTCCCCCCACTGGGTGGGGCATCCCACAATAGGACCATGCATGCAAATGGGGCTTCTGGGGCTCTGGGGGGAGCGGGTATAGTCCGGGGGTATAGTCTGTTGATGGCCCATTACCCAAAAGGCACCCGCCCCTCCCCCCCGTCCCCCTCCTTCCAAAGTTACAAGAAATAAAGAACAATTCCCCAACTGCTTTCAGCAGATGAAAATAGAATACACATTTTTGATTCCATAACCCAGGACAACATTTTGTTCTACAATTAAAGATGTAAATAGAAAATTCATCTAAAGGTTATTAAAATGAAAAAAAAAATATAAATAGATACAACAACAAATATATGTGTTACCAAGAAACTTAATTTGTAAAGTAACCTTTACTCAATACTCAAGGAGAGGATTCATAACAATTTGTAAATTGCAAAGGGACTATGAAAACAAATGGGTATATTTGCATAATGTGCAGCACTATGGCACATAATTGCTGCTGGGAATCACTGATAAAGAAAAAGAAGGACAATGACTGCTTTTTCTTCTAAAGTGCAATCTTCTAACCTAGAAATACTGCAAATTTAAGAATTAAGGCAAAAATATTGTAAGAAAGTACTCTGTGGTGATGTTGACAATTCTCAGACTGAAAGGGGATAAGCTTGACAAGTATTCTAAAACATTGCAGTAGAAATAATACTTTTTTTCATAAAATACATACATATAGAGCTACAAATGAACACAAAGCAGCAATTTAAAGTTCTGATACTAGTTGTCTCAGTCACTAAATTCACTACTCTCAACATGCCGCTGAATTCTTCTATAATCTGTTATAATTATGACTAAAACTGCCAACTTAAGGAAAGCTATTATTCTGAAGGGATTGCTTTAGTGCAGTGCAATTTGGAGTTAGAAAAAAACACACTTGTTTTATGGTTCAGAAACTAGTCAGCTGTTTCAGTTGAAATAAGGACAATTCTGCCATATTTATTCCATTCCTCAAATGAGACAAAGCTTATGTTTGCATTAAGTCGGAGTGACTCATATGCCATTTTTGTCCTTCTTCCAGATTGCCTGTATCAAAATAAAACACTGAAAAGTCTTTCTTTTCAACTAAGAGACAGAAAACATCCCCAGAGCAGTCTGATTCCAAGGCAATCTGATTCCAGTCTGAATCTATGACATTATAAATGTGGCCTCTCATTTTAAGGAAAGAAAAACAGTGCCAAAATTAAACTTGGAGCTTCATATTTATTAATAATCTGCCATTATACTTTAATTACATTTGTAAATTCTTTTGACTGTTAGATCTTGCTTAGATCCCATCTGGTGCCTCACTGTCCCTCCTGAGACATTCTGACTCAGAGTAACCATCCTTAACCAAGTTTACACCTCAACTATCCAACGATCCAACCATGCCCTTGAAAGCAGTGGATATCTCACAACACTTGACGACTCACAGTTTTCTGTTTTGTTCCAGGAACAAAAGTAATTTCTTGAAGGCATGGTTTTCCCCCATTTCTGCAACACCATCAGTCCTTGTCAAGTATAGACCTCCAAAAAGAGAATAAATCTTGAGAAGTCTATAAGAATAACTTTTAGAGTTCTCAGGCACTAGTAAATCTGCAATTTTATGTCTGCTGTATGCTATTTAACAGTCACTTCTCATTCAGGCATACGTGTAGGTGCTTCTGAATGCCTCCCCTCACTCCAGAAAGAGGAGGCTGCATTTTCCAAAGTACTCTGGGTTCAGAAAGTCTTCTGAGTATAATGAGAATGTGTAAGAAAACATAGGCTGCTGAACGCTAAGTCCTTCAACATCTAGATTTTTAATCATATTTTTCATTAGTGACAACAATTAAAAATAAAACTGTGAGAAAAGTACTTAAATTTTAATTTCTCCCGTGAATAATTCTTCTTAGAGCTATAATTATTTGTATGTATTATTTAATCAAGCTCTCAAGCATGCCTGAAGTGTTCCAGGTAATTTGCCATTTACAAAAAAACCCCAGTTGGTTGATTGATTAATTCCAATTAGAGAACACGCCTAAAATTCCCATACTTAAAGAAAAACAGAACAATCTCCAAGTGTCTGGAGGAATATTTGCTTTTTTCCCTTTTTTTTTTTCTACTTTTATCAAGAGAAAAAAAAATATAAAGGATTTCAATTTATGTGTGAGTAGGGAACAGACTGTAAAGAAAGTGGGGAAAGTGACTCTCTTTAGTTTAGACTGTCAGATCAGAAACTTGCAGGTCTCAAGAGCACAGGATATAAGCTCCAACAGTGAAAATCTTATTACTCTGATATATTTTTACAATTTGAATTAATCATTTAATGAAATAACAGCCATGGAGAGATTGCAAAAAAAAGTAAAATGCCTATGGAAGGAGCAAAAACACTAGAAGAGGTCATAGAGCTGAAACCTTTGAGAAACACCCAGAAAAAGAAATTTTTCATGGAGTCTTATTTCATGTCATAGTAACTGGGTTATCTGTCATAATTTGCAAATCAGCTTATATTTTCTTAGAAGAGTAGTACATTTTATTTAGTGTAAAGAAAACTCTTCCCAAACCTCAATACTTATTTACTGTTAGAATTAAAATAGGAGGCTCGTGGAACATTTCCAAAGCTTCTAACAGTGTCATCCTGTTACTTTATATTATTTACTTTTCACTTTCTTAACTGTCTAAAATATTTATATAATCTCTTTGCTGAAAGGGATGATGAAAAAAAAATCAAACCTAGCCTTCTAGTTGTCTTAATTACCATTAAAATATTTCACCTTTTATATCTTCTATGCTTAATGGCACACACACATCTCCCACTCTACCATCAGTTAAACACCACTATCACCATCAGCAAGAAGACTGTGGATGCAGATCAATCACCAGTAATTGGTTGGATTTATGTCACAATCTTGAGAACACTTAATCCCGTGCCAATGTTTACTCATATGAGCATTTCTAATGAGTCATGGGAGAGAGCATGCATGTATAATACCAGGTATCCTGCTTAATTATTGCAGAGTCAAGGTGTTATGCAAAGATACTCAAAAAATTCAGACAGGTTTTGGTGCTTAAGATGCCACTTTTAATTTAAATTTTATATTTCTGTGTCATTTCTTCCTTTCCCCTTTTGGCCCCTTTCGTTATCCAAAATTATGTTGAACAGGCAAAAGTTCATGGCAAAGAATGATTATGAAACTTGCTGACAGAGAGGCTCATTATGCATCATTGTATTTACCAAAATGTATGTAGTGGTTTTACTAAATAGTGAAATTTTTTCATGTTCATACATCATCCAGAATAAAATATCTAGGAAGAATATACAAATGCTGAGTAAGTATGCAAGGATACAAGAACTGATTTCCTCATTTCCTTTTATGACAATGCAACCCAACTAGTTGATCAAGGGAAGCTGGTTGATGTAATCTTTTTGGATTTCAGTAAAATTTTTGATAGTGTCTCTCACAGGATCCTTCTGGAAAAATATCCAACACAGAGCTGTACAAACACATCATGTGATGGGCGAGCGACTGGCTCTCAGATCAGGCACAAAGAGTTAGAGCAAAAGGGGTGACATTGGACTGGGGTCCCGTCATTAGTAGGGTTCCACAGGGCTCCATTCTCAACCTTGTGCTCTTCAACATCTTCAGAAACGACTGAAATGCAGGACTGAGAGGGATACTAAGTGAGTTTGCAGATGACACGAAACTGGGAGGAACTGCTGACACCCTGGAAGGCAGGGAGGCCCTGCAGAGAGTCCTTGAAAAATCAGGAAGATGGGCAATGATCAACCATATGAAGTTCAACAAAGGAAAGTGTAGCAGAATTTCTCAGAGAATGTGGCCATGATGAGTTTTGGAATGAGGTTTGAGCTACCCCACATTGGGCCTCAGATTCAGGCCTGTGTGGATGTTGCTAAGCTTGTGGCGCAGCTAAAAATTAGGTTAAGGTGTGTTTAGGTATTAGGTAGTATAGTTATAATGTGAACATGGTAGCCACCTTAAGGATAAGATAAACAATGATTGTTTGCATTTTTCTTCAAGCTGAATACCAATGAGAAAACATTTGTAACTGTAAACTATTTGGAACTGTATATAACCTGCCACTTTCGGGACAATAAACGGAGAACGTATGATTGACCACATTGGTTCTGTTCTGCGTTGCTCTGTCCAGCTTTCCCATGTAATAAGGGGTTCTCTGACTTCTGGAAAGTGCCAGTTGTTTCACCTGGGATGGGGCAACCACGGTTGACAGACTGAGGAATGAGATGCTAGAAAGCAGAGCTGTGGAAAGGGACCTGGGGGTCCTGGAGGATGGAAAATTGACCTTCAGTCAGTAGTGCCCTGGTACCCAGGAGGGCCAGCCTGTCCCCAGGGGGCATCAGGCACAGCATGGCCAGCTGGGCAAGGGAGGGGATTGTCCCACTCTCCTCTGAGCTGGGGCAGCCTCACCTTGAGTGCTAGGGGCAGATTTGGGTGCCACAATATAAGAAAGATCTTGAACTATCAGACAGTTTCCAGAGGACAGCAACAAAGATGTTGAAAGGCCTTGAGGGGAAGCTGTATGAGGAGCAGCTGAGGTCACTTGGTCAGTTCAGCCTGGAGAAAAGGAAGCTGAGGAGAGCCCTCACTGCAGTCTACAACTTCCTTGTGAAGGGAAGTTGGAAGGGAGTCATTGATTTCTTCTCTGTGGTGACCAGTGACAGAATCAAGGGAATGGCCTGAAGTCATGTCAAGGTTTAGGTTGGATAGTAGGAGAAGATTTTTCCCAGAGGGTGGCTGGGCACTGGAAGAGACTCCTCAGGGAAGTGGTCACAGCACCAAACCTGACAGAATTCAAGAAGGGTTTGGATTGTGTTCTCAGGCACATGGTGTGACTCTTAGGGATGGTGCTGTGCATGGGAATTGGACTTAATAATCCTTGTGGATCACTTCCAACTCTGCATGTTCTGTGATTCTGCAAGGAAGGACTGGGGGAAAGGTAGTCTCCTAGAGAGTTTTCTGAGTGCAGATCCCAGTAACAATGTCTTAGGGTACCTGCAGCAGCTTCCAACAGGAAGTGAATAAAAATGATGTGGAAAATCTGCAGTGCTGACTGGTGTGTTTTGATCCAAAGCTTGTTGGCACTAACAGAAAGAAATTCATCTTGGTGCTAATGGTTTGGCATAGGACTTACATTATCGTATACCTCAAGCCAGACCAGGACTAAACCGCTGCAAAGTGTAATTCTGAGACTCTAAGAATAACATTTTCTACCTGTCCTTTATTTCTGATTCTCAAATACCAAGACCAATCTTTCCTGCTCAAAGCAAGAATTTGCCTGTGTTTTTCTTTTCTTTATCCAGTTTGAGAGGGAGTTTCAGGATTGCTTCTTCAGAGAAGATGACATTCCTGGTATCTATTTCATATTTGAACACAGTTTGAAATTAGAGACTGATGAAATATCTGTAATATTGGTACCTGTCAAAAATGTGGTGGGATAACTGTAGTCTTCATTACTGTGATTTATGATACCTGATTTTTATGTCATTTAAAGTGAAAATATGAGCCAAACACGTGTGTTTGCAGATATGTATGTTTCTATGTCTATGTGTATTGTTAAAAAGACATTTTCAATTAGATTGTTAATAGTGAAGGGTGCAAATATAAAGAATTCTCTTTTAAAAAACATACATGCAAATAAAACTGTATGATTTATACTAGCTGATAGTATTACCCTATCTGATTAATAAAAATTTCCCTATGGACACGGTAATTTCAAATTTGTAGTCATTCCAGCATCTTTTTTTCTGTCTAATTTTCAGAGGCTGCTGAGGTTAGACAGATTTCCTCCTCAGCTGTTTTAGGAAAAAGCAGGAGGGAGGATGGGTTTAATGATTTGATATCTTCTTAAACAAAGACAGAAATCTCTAATGAATGTATTACATAAAATTAAGTCTATTCTTGTCTTCAATGTATTAAACTAGCTGTCATAAATTTACTAAAATTTAAACTGCAAACTGAAGTTAAATAATCTTAGGGCAAGTCACAAGATGAGTTATTTATTTCTGTTGGGCTTATTACCACCACTTGACCTAATTATTTTGACACTTCTACAGTAACACTTAGGAATAAAAATAAATAGATAAAAGATGTAATATTTTTTCCCCTCAGGGATAAAAGTAGGAGGTAACGTTTTTCTAAAACAGAATCAAAATAAGCTATCTTTAAAAACTGTAACGTAAATATTTTAATTAAAATTTCTTACCACAGATTGAGTGAGGATCTTTTCTGAAAGATGAGAACGAAAATATAGGGCCTTCTGAACAAAACAAAAAAAAAAAAAAGATGAAACCTAAACTCTACACTTTGATTATTTTTGTGCCAGATCGGTGTTATCTAGATCAAATGAGCTGAGACTATAAAGTGAAATGGAGAATATGGATTCAGAAAATGATCATAATAATATTGATACCAGAAAAAATAATCACAGGTATCTTCCTTCTTTAATTAAGATTATAGACAGACGTGTACAAGTAGAGTGACAGGAAAGGCCTTTTATTTTACTAGCAATATGCTGCCAATTTTTCAAAAGGTGCCGAAGGTTCAGAACACTCCAACTCCAATCTTCAAACCAGTTTACAGATATGAAAAACTGGGCTGCTGTGATGAAGCCTAGGACATTAATAGGCAGCCAGCATCTTTGTTTTAAGAATAACCGTACATTTAGATGCAAATATAGACATACAGACACATAAATATTCTGGTTTTGCAAGGAAAAACTGCATTTTTGAAAATGTTCTGCTTGCTTTGTTGTGAAGGAAGAAAATCAGCTACTTAAAACACAGTGCTGCCAGGAAAATTTAAAGGAAAGTGGGGTTTTAAATTACAGACATTTTCTTTAAAGTTATAGACATTCTTTCTTCAGGAAAGAAAAACAGATTTAGGAATAGTTTTTTCAAGATATAGGCTTTGAAGATTGTTCTCAATTTCCTAAATGAGTGTCTCTCATGTAGCATAGGACTCCCATCACACACCTTATCACCTTTACCTTGAGGCCAAATATAAATTCCCCAATTTTAAGAAAACACGAAACAAATCAAAAAGAAGAAAATAAAGTTGATCCTTCTATGAACATCGCACTGGTAGATTTGGAATAACGAGAGGTCAGAAATAATATAATTTAAGACCTGTCCTTGCTTCTAGCTAACCAGTGTAAGGAACAGCTTGAACAGTAGAAGCAGACCAAAACCACTGAAACTGGCAACTCCACAAAGATAAAGTCTGGCACTGAGTTTTATACCCTTTTGACTTCACTGGATTACTTCCAGAAGCACATATAAAGTCTTTCAGATGCTTTTGTCCAAATATATCCATCTCTGAGGACACTGTCACTTTCTTTCTTGCTTGCTTTGTTCCATGAAAGGGCAGCACCATGAGGAAATGGCCTTGCCAAACAACAGTGTGCAAAATCCTGCCAAATGCTCTAATCTAAGCTTTTAGGATCTCAGTGATTTACCTGTTCTCAAAACCAGCAGGTCAGAACCCCAGACCTTTAACAGTCTCTGCTTCCTCCATGGCTGCCAGGGGCCAGAATTTCTCTTCCTGTGCCACTGCTATCCAGTCATGGCTGAAACCTTAAAAAACAGGCATTGAATCAGATTCAAGCTAGCAAGGTCAGAAATCTCCTGACAGTCAGGTAAACTGAGTAATGTAGCTGATTAACTTCAAAAACAAATATTCATATCTTGTAGACAGGCAGCAGAGGGTGATGATCCTTTGTCACAAATTTATTTTCTGTAAAAAGAATATTATATATTTGGGGCTTAACATACTCATTTATTTTGACAAGCTTAACTTTCTCTCCTGCAGTTTCTTCAAGGCAGTAATAAAAATTCTGCTTAATTCGCTCCTGAAAAGTTCTTTAAGATTTTATTTTTACATATATATGAATATATAAAGTCACCAAAATTCTTTTTAGTGTAAAAGATAAGGCAAGCATTGTAAATTTTATGAAAGTTTCTTCAAATCCAATGCAGGTTTTCAAATTATATCACTATTTCAAGAGTCAAATAATAGCCTGCTTTCACCAATTTAGCCCAACTGCTTCTGTCAGTATCTAGTGACATAGAGAAAAGTACAACTATGGAATTAGAACCCTTCTCCCTAAGATCCTCCATGCCATGACCTCCCCTTGAATAGGGATGCCTCTAAAGGTTATTCCTTGAGGTTGAGAAATTCCTTGCTGCAGCAGATTGCCCTCTTAAAGTAAGAAACAGCTAATTTTTTCTACAGAATTGTTACAGTGATAAACTATTCTAGCTTCATCTTTTTATGGGTTAAATATAAAGGATTGATCCTTCTCCAAACTGAATCTTCCATCGGGGGAGATTTTATTTCTTTATTTAATACCCTCACACCCCCAACCACCCAGTGTAAGTCTGAACATGTTTCTTATTCAACAATAACAAAAATGACCATTTGGTTTCCATGTGAAAATGACATGCACAATTTTTCTTTAGATCTAATAAGTTTTAGAAGACTGAACCAGTCCTGGCCATTTCTACACACATGAATCCAAGATTTGAGCCTGGGAATTTCAAACTTTGAAGGATTTTAAGGTTTGCATCCTTATAGTAAAATCTCTCCCATCACATTCTCCAGTTCATACATCGTTTCCCTGAGATGAGCAGCATCTGCTGAAGATGGTTTATTATACAGCAATCCTTCAACTGTCTTCCCATATTTCTGAATACTATTGATAATTTTCTCATGATTTGCTGCAGCAAAAGTCAAGGAAAAAATATTATTGTAAAATCTAATTCAGCAAAACTTCTAAGCACTGTCACACTAAGAAAGATGCAAGCTGCATACATAGGCATGGTGTAATTTGTGCTTTTTGGAAATTTCATTCCACTGTTTTTCTTTGAATTTCAACATTCCAAAAATGTATAATCTGTATCAGTACCTTTGAACATAGTAAGTGTCATTGTTGTTGATTTCTACCTACTTTTTAGAACAATTCACCCACTCAGATATGGAGGGTTATTTTAAACAAAAGTCCAGATGAAAGCTTCCAGAACTAGGCACACAATGCTGACACAATGCTTTAATTGTCTATAGAAGGTCCAAGGAATTTTTTGGTACTCATTTGCACAATTTTTCCATGGGCTTTTAAAATTGGTTCTCATTTCTGAAACAAACAATAAACCCTGACAAATACATTCAAAGAAAACTATCACAACATCAACGACAACATAAATACATTAAAAGATGTGAATCAAACCTCAGCCAGATAACTTTCTCGGAAAAAGTTTAGAGGGAACTCATACAGATTTTTCATTGGAAATCAATATAGATGCATTATTACGTTTTCCTGCAGATAATTTTTAAGCGTCAACAACTGCCAAGTCTCTAACTTACTATGAACATAGAAATCAACAAAAGAGACAGAAAAAAGGACTTCTGGTAGAACAGATGGTTTGCTATTTCATCATTGATCAGCAAGTGCAGGATTTTAGAGAAGCCATTTTTAATTTGCACCAGTAATTCAATAAACCTAATATAAAGTCATGTTCCTTAATCCTGTATAACTACAGAAGAATTAATAGGAAAGTTATTATTTTAGTAATTAAACCTTTATTGCCTTGGATACAACATTTGTATTGTGTATTATATAAAATTTAGTCCAATGTATATTTCAAATAAGTTTTACAGTATGTTGTGCTTTTTAAGCTCCTCTCATTTCTAAACATTCAGGAAATTATTCTTTATTAAAACATCATCAAAAAAAGGGCACACAAAGGAATGTACAAAATCTTTTAGAAATTCTGCAGCAGTCTTGCATGTCTGATGGACTGAACGTTGAGCACAGTATTTGCATAAGACCTGTCAAATCAGATAGGAAAAGCACTCTTTTTTCTCTTTAATTACAAGAAGCTAGGCGGTGAAGCACCAGCACTACGGATCTTCCATTCCTTCTCCATTTCTATCATACTGAATGAGCATAACAGAAAAATATGTCTATATCTAAACAGCTAAAACACTAAATGTCAACAGATTACATCAGATGAGGTGTTATCTCATTATTTCTTCCACTCTACAGAGGGAGGAAAAGACAGCTGCAACCTTACACTTTAGCAAAGCTGCTGAATTCTATTTGTAAGTATTTCTGTAAAGCACATTGGAAGGATGAAGTATTCTAATATAGCTACTGATGATATCTCTGCCACTTCAGTAAAAAGGGCACTTTCTAACGGCAAGGGATGTCAAGAAGATCCTTCACTTTTCTTTTTCAACTAGAGCTCTCTAATTCCATCATCCCTGCAAAATTCTGCAAAGTATATTTGACCTAAAAGAATAATTTGCAAAAAGTTATACCAAAGCAAGATAGCACAATGAGATATTACCATATGGAAGCAGTATTTATTGCCTAATGTGGACTGCCATCAACTTTCCACTAACCTGAATAATATGGAGCTGGGCTAAGGACTAAACCTAGAAAATATATAGCATCTGCAGTAGTACATGAAGCAGCAATGGGTACCATTGCCATGCACTGGAATTACATCACTAATTAAACTGTTAAAATGGCTCCTGGCATGCCTTTGTCTCCCAGGTTGCAGTGTGCCAAGCAATCCCTGGAAGAGCTGGCCAATAATTGTGGGAGAGAGACCATTAGCAATAGAAAATTTTATGTGGCTACTGGAAAGAGCTATATGGAGAGCTGTTCTCTGTGTGTCTGCAAAAAACCTGTTTTGGTGAGGCAGGATTGTTAACTTTATGTCAGAAATAGTCATGCCAGACTTAGTTTGGCTCCTGCAGAGTCATTGGGGTTTCTGCTTTACTTTACCCACATTTGGAAGAAGTGACTCATTAAAGCAAGACTGGTCTTGCCAACATGGTGTTTCAGCTGATACGTAGCCCTGCACCAGAATTCCAGCTGGAAGGTGCCATTATGCTCCTTCAGCCCTAATGGGCACAAAAGATCAGTGAAAGACTGATTCCCTGGGAGGTGGCCTGGCTGTACAACCCAGACTCCGATTGGGATGAGCCTGTGTTGGAACATTTTGCCACCGCAGGTTTAGACTCAGGACCTCAAGGTGTTAAAGGGGCAGAGTCTTTAAGTAATACCAGTATATTCATTGCTGCACTTTCTCGCTGAAGATTCATGTGTCCTGAAACCCATGGAAGCAGCACATCTGCCCACACACAGCTCTGAACTTGCTTTAAACTGGGGGGGTCTGGGCTCTTTCTGGGCAACCAAATGCATCATTAAACCAATGAATGTGTTTCCCAATTGAATGTTTCAGGTATATGAATACATGTAAAAAAACCCTTGCTCTTTGCTCCCCTGCTTCCTTGAGCTCAAGAAAGTTTTAACTAACATGATAAAAATGTGACCATATTTGCATTATTTCATGGTTGCTTAATCAAAGACACCATGAGCAGTGATGAGTGATCTTCTTTCCACCTGAGAAGAAGCAGATTCTGAAAGAGATGGAGAAACAATATTATAACACATAGTGTTTGTAATTTCTATGGGATAAGCTATCAGGAAAACATTAATGAAATATTTTATAGGTTTATCAGGGAATGTCATGGCACAAAGTGCCTTAGAATGCTGTAGATGAAACAAATTAAATTTCTTTCTTCAGTCTTAAGAAGAAATTAAATTAATAGGTGTTATGACCTCAATCAGATCACCAGCAAATATTCTAGATATTGAAATATCTGAAAGAGTACACCTTTTCTAGCTAGAGAATTACAGTGCATAAATTCTGCTAGGAATTTAAGAGATGGATGGAGTTAATAGAGAAATCTATAAGCCCTGACTATGTATTCAGAGGTCCTAAATATAGTGCCTGCCTTTTTTTATGGTGGTTTGATCATAGAAATGTAAAGGAAAATAAGTGACCATGTGAATGTGTGAACTAAATGAAAAATTGTCTGTTGTCAGCAAATAAATAATTCCAGACCAGGAATGCCCTAACATTAATCAATTTTGGTATGTATTCTCTGCACCTGTTCGTAGTTATTTGCTACTAAATAGTCAGCTGTAATTTGCAACTGTTTATAAATCTGGTCTGGCAACTTGTACAAGTTGTTTCTCCTCTCAAAATCATAATAACATTGACCCTTGCGGGAGGTCTGTCTGATCTGCATGGAGATTTTCAACAAAGGAAGCCAAAGGAATCCCCCTTAGGTAGTATTTTTTTTTTTTCCCTTCCCTGTCATATTAATAAAACATTTTCTGGGAAAAGAAAAAGAGGTTTTATTGCAAAGAAAATACTTATACTAGCCTCTACATATGCAGAGCAAGATATTTTTGCATATTTATGCATTATGTAATTTAAAATTAGGTTCACTATAGTCGTCTTACAGGCTACATGAATCTGGGATGCTGGCAAACTGCAGTAGAATATTCAAATAATCTCTGCACCCTTTTCTCTGCCATCACAAAGGATTTATGGAGGAGAGTTTCCAAACCAGTGATGTAGAACTGCGAGTATTTGATGCATCTCTTTGCTGGAATTAGGGCAATGTGCAAGAAGTTTCCAGCTGTAGAAGGTGGAAGAAAACACATGAAGAAACTAAGGAACATTAGCAACCATTGGAGGAAGGAAAAAAGCATGTACATGATCATTAATCTTATCCACACAGCTGTTTGGCCAATACTGTACACAGAAGAACTCTGAGTTGTGCACTCACTCTGGATTAAGGACTATTGTTTGGTCTTTTTTGTTATTGAGTGTCTTTCACTTGAAAAAAGAAAGGAGACAAAAATAAATTCTAAAAGATATTAGTGATTGAAGAAAAAAATTCTTTTCCAGTATTATTATATGCATAGAGCCAATATTATTAATCCTCTCAATTTCACAATTACTTTCATGTCTTTAGCAGAGATTTCCTGAACTTCTTGTCTATATTCTTGAGTGTCTAAGTGAAAGGAATTTTTTTTTCAGTCTTTAGTCTGTATGGCCATAAGAGGTATGTTTGAAAGACTTTGCCAAATTTACTTCATCAGGTTATTTCATTTAACAATTCAAGGACATTTTGATGGATTTTTTGTGAAAGTTATTTACATTTTCAATTAAAATATATAAATGTAAATCAGTTATCTCACAATGCTTTGGTTTTGGAATAAAAGGTTGACACAACACAGAAATGCAGTTTTCTATGGCCTACTGTGTAGTATATGGATTGTGAAAGAGCTAGCCAAAGTAGTGGGTCCTTAAAAGTTGCTTATATCTCTACTCAGTGGTTTTGTACAAGATCCTTTATACTGTAATAAGGCTTTACATGTGGAAGAGATCATGAGAAATTTGAACGGGATTTTTTTCTAAAGTATATAAACTTGATCAAATTCTTGACAATGACAGGCCTATCAAAGGACTACGGCCTCCAGCTGGGCAGCATATCCCAGCCAGCCCCACAGCAGACTGATCCTGAGGCAATTCCCTTGGATGCCAATACAAGCAATGTTAGAGCCAGTTCCTTCCATGGTGCAGCCAGCCAAGCATCCAGATGCTTTTGCTAGAAAAATGTATATCACAGCAGAGCACCTGGATTTTGCAGCTGTAATACTCAATGTTTAGTTTGCACTTAAACCTTCTCAAAGTATCTGGGATGAATACTGGGAATAAGAAAGACAAAAGAAGTTCATTTGGAGCAGCATCAGAAAGCAAATGTAGGACTGTAAGTGCAAAGTACTTTCCATGTGGCAAAACCTTTATACTGTTATCTTTGTGTCCTCATCTCCCATTATCTCCCATTCCTTTACATATTCCATCAACCCAAGAGTTCACCTCTTTTTTTCCTCACTGACAAGTCACACCTAATAGATGGGAATTGCTTTCTTAGAGTACCTATCAACAGAATAGAAACCTTAAAGTACCCAGCTGTAGTGATAAGGGTACATTTTCCAGACGAGACCTGATTTCGTAACGAGCACAGAGTTCAGTGTTGCAGTTTGAAAATCACAATGTGTATGCTGGAAAATTGAATGGAAATTCTTTAGTATAGCAACATAAATTGTTAGAAGTTCAACTGGGGGGTAAAACTTATATCCTTGATGGTACAATATTTGAAAAATGAACTACTTCTTTTATGACCTTCTGCAACTGAACATTCCTCTGGTTACTGTGCATTTTCTACAAATGTAACTCCTTGTCATAAAGTTTCAGTGCAAAAGTTTATTATGGATTTAGGTCTTAATAAAATAATTTTAAAATTGTCTCATAAATCCAAGGATGAAGCTACTAGAAGATGCCACCTTTCCTCTCACCCATCCAGTCTTAGAAATAGAAATATCGTGAAAGTAAAGAACAATTACATATGTCATAGAACTTTCTCAGCAACAGCTCCTAGAAAAATTACATCAGTTTAATGTGAGCTGGAAGAAGATGAATTAGTGAATGTTCTCTGAGTTATAGGCTGTGACATTCTAATCTGTATTTTCCCTTACTTTCATGAAGTCCCAGGATATAGAGCAGATATTAGAGACAGCAGAATGTGTTGCAATGTGACTGGGATTATTAAAATACACTTTATATTTGTAATCTAATGCAACTTTAATTCATACACTGAAGATGTCAGACACATAGAAAGTGCCTGGATTTTCTGATAAGTCACTACTTAGCGCTGCTGCCCTTTGCTATAGAGGTACCAATTGGTTTATCCTGTTAAATCAAAGTTCTTCAATGACATATGCATGTATAGTGCACTAGCAGGACGTTCAGAAATGTATACTTTTTGCCTAATGGGTTTTTGTATTGCAGAAATTGAAAATTAAAAATATCCCTCTAAAATAATGGAAATCTTTGTCATCCTACTTCAGGATATAAACTAAAAATACAACTTTTATGAGAAAAGGGATTCCCAGGAAAATTTGGGTTTGGAATAACATAAAGAGAAATATTTTGGCTTGCTTCCTGCCCAAAATTCCTGCCAGTTTTACTGGTGGCAAGTGAAATTGTTGAAAGCCTCACTGGCAGAAAAAAGTGCTTCTGGTCCCTATTAGCTCACTACCTTTTGCAATTAATTTTTATTTTCATGACTAAAAAAAAGAGTAAATGCTTCAGAATTGCAGACTTAAAACATCAATTTTTGTTGACATTTCCCATTGAAAAGTATTCCAACAGAAATTTTCCAATTAATTTTAATCCTGGCATAATAAATATCAGTCAAATACTTTTGATTTAACATTAATTTAACCAGCATAATATACATCATAGCATCTAAATTGCACTCTTTCACATCTTGAACTTCGTTTTATATAAAAGATTAAGGAATACAATAAATAATACAGTGTCTGGTATACAGAATTTAAGGATTCTTGACAAAGATGTTTAGACTGAACTTCATAACTTTCTATTTACTAGACAAACATAATTTCACTTTTACAAATGGGGAAATAAATTCATGTGGGTTGCTCAACTCAGCAGGACCACACACAAATTCTGCAGAAGGTGAACTTTTAACCTAAGCTTTCCTCATTTTTGGTCTCTCATGTGCATAGCTCATCTTTTTTGTTTTGGCATGGTTTAGATTGCTTATTATAAGCTTCTTGTAGGACAAGTAGAACAAGGGTGCATCTGACAGCAACCTGAGAGTCCCTAGTGCCAGCCTGTAAAAACTATACCATATATAAATGAATGTTATGACCGACTGTGTTTTCTATGCAATTCAACATCTATTTTTTATTAGGCTTGGACACATTTATTGCTAATAAGTTGATCTATAGTATCTAATGCTCCTACTCAGACAATTATTATGTATGTCTATGTAGATTTATTTCTTCCAATAATTCAGTTTTTAAATATGATTTATCATTTTGGAAAACTAGTTGTTTGTCATAGACAGATGGAATTGACTGGAGAACACTGGCAGCTGTGAATGCTGAAAACTAACATTGCCTCAGAATGTTTAATTTCTTTCCATTTCATCTTGATCACAAAATTCATCAGTTTCTTGATTTGATTTATTTCATATTAACTTAGTACCTTGTAGAACTCTGTTTCCAAGGCAAAGCAAAATTAAATTTATAGAACTGCAGATTTTTTCTTAACTGCAATAGCTAGGAAAGACAGCACTTCAAAAGAGCAGGCAGGGGTTTAGAAGCTGAAAAGTTAATCAAAAAGCTGACCAAAAATACAGCTTTCAAATTGCTTCCTCCTTCTCGGAACACTAGCCATTTGTTTGGTTTGTATGGAAAATAAGACAATAATTACCTGCTACAATGGGTACAATAATTGCCTGCTACAAAACCATGATGGGCTTTGTTTCTTTTTGGCGTTTTTTGCTTACACTGGCTGGTTAGTGCTCTGAATTACCATTGCAGATGACCTGCAGACAGCAGAAGCATTGAGCAGAAATCGACAAGCGTAGAAGAACAACTTTTTCTTTTATCTTTTTCATTTTTCTGAAGTGAAAATTGTCAGTTGTTTGGCTTTGAAGGCATTTCAGTAATGTTTTTCCACAGCAATAGAGCAGAAAGTGCAAAGGATAAAAAGTTGCAAAATTAGAGCAGAGAAGCATCTTGTCTGGTGTTATCACTGTGTATCTGTGTTGGATTTGGGCAATGTTGACAGTTCTTGTTTTTTTGCTTAGAGTTTTTACAGCTTATACTAGACGATATGTATCATGCCTGAGGCAGGGTTTTTTTAGCTTCTACAGTGATTCTAAAAGTCATAGGAGCGTGATCTTCATTCATATTTTTTAAAAATCCCTTACAATTGATGGACTTCTTTCTCTCATCTGTGTTTTATAGCATGAAACAAAATTGGGTCCTATGTGCTGCTGGAAGCTCAGCAAGGATACTTACCTCTGTGAGTGATGCTTCTCGCTTCACAAACTCCATAGTTTGAACACAGTGGGCATACTGGATTGGGATTTTGTTTTGACGCTGCATCATCAACCACCATTACAACTTTGTCATTTCAATTTTTACACTCCTTTAGAACAAGGAACAGCTAGTGTTTAAACATAAATTTTTAAATTTTCAGGAAGCCCTAAGAATATCACCACAGTGGCTAGTATTTGTTCTGCTCCTACAAGTTTTGCAAATGCTACAGCAGCAACAGAGCAGAGTTAAAGGTGATAGTTTTGAAAATCCATTACTAATAGCATTTAGGCATTCTTCTAGCAAGACACAAACACTGAATGAGTAGTCTTGTATCTGCCAGAATTATAGAAACTTCATGTGTTAGAAGCAAATTAATTCATGCTTATCATCTACTACCATTCCTTGTCCTTTATCCATCTACAACCTTGTGTCTAACCTAAACCCAGCCAGGTGGGTGAAAGCCAGTCTAATTTAGGACAATTTTGTGACTGTCCTGAAGGCTAACAGTGGTATCCAATGAATGATGTTTTCATGTGAGGTCATTGTAGATATTGGAGTATACTGACATGTTCTTCTGGGAAGGAAAAACTAACATTTACACCTGGATTTAGCCAGCACACTTGAAGCTTTATCTTCCCTATTCAGATATGTTGTGGTGTCATAAGACTGAAATTAAGCAGCTAAAATGGAAAGGGTTCATCTCTTAATCAACTAAAAGAGCAGATGAGTTTTGGTCAGGCCAAATTCAGATTGTTTACAAGGAAAATCAGATACAAAAGATGTTAAATCGTCGAAACCAGTATGAACAATCTGTAACAGCAACATATTCTGCTAAAGACACTCTACCTCACTTTCTGGACAACTTCTCCTCCCTGAAACAGGACATTCCTTTTTTACTTTTTTTTTTTTTCTGTAAGTCAGCTTTCCATAAGCCTAGAAGACGCCATTTTCCACATCTTCACAAGGCAAACAAAACCCTCCTATGTGCTCCACCTCCTCATGAAGGTAGAAGTAAGAAGACAACTAAAGTCAGAGAAGCAAAAATCTAACTGTGGCTGAATACTTCAGAAATCTGTTAAAAGATTTTCTTAGAAGATATTATCCTCTTTTTCCTCATGCCTCTGACAAACATAATGAGTATTTAATGCAATGTATTGCACATGAGATTTTAAATAAAGTTTAATTCACATCTTCCTTTGAGATAACCCAGAGGCTCTTTGATTTTATGAACACTGTTGCCTGCTAATTCAAAAAATTCAGAATAATATTTTAAAGGTTTATCAAAATGAAACAGGATGAATGTTCACACCAGAGATGAAAAGATTCATATTTAAAATGTGTGCATTAAAAGATGCTTTTTTCAATCGACTTCATAGGCTGAGAAGTACAAAATAAAAAAAAAAAAGTACTAATGGAGTTTCAGGTTTTCAGAGCTTTCCCTGGAGATATCTCCAGCTAAAATGAAAGCTACTCTAAGTAAATACCTGCACTGCAAATAATGTTTAACAGGATTAAGGAATAGAAGTTGAAAAGTGTATATAAAATGCCTAATCGCAGAAATCCATGTGTGCCCAGACTGTTCTTTCTCATATTTTTCAAGCTTTTCAGAACAGAAATGAGAACAAAATATGAAAATGTCAGACCTTTTCTTCTTAGATTCCTTACTTGAATGGGGCTTCTTTATACATTCTGTATAAAGAAATGTTTCCCATGAGGTATCCAGGATCATTTGTATATAACAGAGCGGTTTTGCTGTATTGAGACACCTTTTGATGATTATCAAAATGAAATGAGTTCAGGAAAACACACATCCTTCACGAAATGCTTAAGGCCCACAGAAGCATTATTATTCAATTTTGCTGAAGATGTTTCCCACAAAGACACTTTACAGCAGTCAGTCCCTTCTGGCAATTTGAAATCACTCTGTGAATAAGAGACCAATCTTGCCCTCACATATTGAGCTATTGTGCTATTACTGCTTTATTCCCTATCACAGAAAGCTATTTTTCAAAACCTATGAGAATTTTGGTAAGGCAGAAACAGCAATTCTGACAAAAATCTCAGGATTTATGCAGATAAAAGTAGCTATATTTAATACTGACACAAACTAAACTTCCGAATTGCTCCTTGATATATCTAGATATATTTTGTAACCCATATTTAGTAAACTGCGTTATGCTGAGATCATCAGGCCTACAAACAATTGTAAATTAACTCCAAATAATATTGCTTGGGGGAAAGAAAATTACTTTCACAATATAACTCAAAGGTGGGATTGTTTTTCTTCATATCAATGGTAACCCTTGGTAACTGATTCCTGGATCTACCTAGGGTTAACCTAAACAGCAAAACCTTAATCTAAACCCCTTTTTCTTAGTAATAAGTCAACTCTTACTAACTGAAAGTGGCTTTGTCTCAGGCGTAATGTAAATAAAATATAACTAATTTGAGATCTGAGCAGAAATTATGTCATCCAAAGGGCAATTTTCCAGTTCTTTTAATTTGATGTGACATAAACCCATGTACAGCATTGCAGCAGGGAATTGCAAGCAAAAGCATAAAAAACCTCAGAAATTATACAAATCGGAGTATTTTATATAAGACAATTAGTCAGGGATAATTTTGAGATGAAAATCCCAATAGAAATCAATTGGCAAAATTATCTTTTATTATTTTATTGTTGTAATGTAGTTGAAAAGTGAAACAATATATCATATAATGCTACTCACAGTCTCCGTTAGGGTTGTTGAAGACTTATAACAATACATATCAAATTTTGTTTTCTCCTACACTATATATAGCTTTGCACTTGCAACAGATTCTTTCTATACATTTATACACTCTGAGAATTCTGACTTTATAATCACATACTTTAATAAGTTTTTAAAAAGCAGGCAGACTTTCATAACCTAATATGTAATTATTAATGAGATCCCTAGAGGCTGGCCCAGAGTTATAAAAAGAGATTGGAAATAGATTGATGAAATGTAAATTGATTTGTCTCAAGAATGCACCTAAGAAAGACAGATTCACAGGGAATCTTTTCCTCGATAGTGTGAAATACTTTTGCAATTTCAGCCTAGAAGAAAAACTACTATTGAACAGATTCTTTCTGACCAAAATATGCAGCTTTCAGAGTAACTAGTATTTAGCATTACAATTTGGATCATAAATGGTATCATTTAAACAAACACTAGTTAACATTTTAATCTGTTCATTATCAATTTTTACTCTTGCAGGTAAAATGGAAGCATTTGATATAATGCTTCAGGTGTGGAAATCTTCAATATGGAAGTAAAGTTCCTAAACAGCTATAGGCAGTAATTGTATAGGAATACCTAAAACTACAATTGAAAAGTGAGGTGATGTTGCCTAAGAAAATTATATTGATGAATTCATTGCTATGCAACATATTCTTTATTTTTGCTGGACCATTGGCTTTTTATAAAGCACATACACAAAAAGGAAAAAAAAAAACTAAACCAGAATTTTCTGTGCAAAATTTCTGAACACTTGTAACTTCTGTGGATAAGTAACAATCTCAGGATATGCTCAGCTTCTTACATAATCTGTCAAAAGTGCTAGATTATAGCATCCAGTAGAATACTGCATTAATTCTGAATCCTGATGAGCATCTTTGGAGTTATAAATAGGTTTACTACATCAGAGTGCATAAATATGTTTATTACATTTATAGCCAAGACAAGTGTCTCTGGTGCTGGCATGATCAGCAGCAGAGCATGGTAGCATGGCACACTCAAGTGGTTTCCTGAAACAGGAGAACATCGGGAGGAGCCATGGGAGCTGTCAGGAGCCACAGGCTAACATGAGAGCACCGGATGAGACCTGGCTTGGGCCAGAAGCAGCAGCAGCCAAGCCCCCCACATTCACAGAAGACAGACTTAGGGATCTAGCTACCAGGAGTGCCACACACAGGGTGGGCAAACAGGGCATGGCAGGGCACTGTGCACAGCAGGGCAGGAGCTGCACCCTGCCAGCCCGACCAGTGAGCAAAGACATCCACTCAGGAGAAACCCAGGGCATCTCTGCAGAGCGTGCCTGGCTGTGCTGCAAGGACCTGCCGGCAGCAGGGAACACGGTATGGGGGTGAGCCCATGTAAAGGAACTCCTCTGTCCCAGGAGGAGGTGAGTGAGAATACTGGGGACAGTGAGAAATAGACCCTATTTCCAGGGCTCAGCACTGGGCTCTGTTCTGTATAACATCTTTCTATGATACAGATTAGGAGCTGAATGCACCTTCAGTCAGTTCAGATGATGCTAAATTGGGTGGAAGTGTTGATCTGCTGGAGGGTAGGAAGGCACCACAGAGTGATATGGACAGGCTGGATCAACGGGCCAAGGCCAGTTGTACGAGGTAATAAATATGCTTGTGTGTAAATACTACATTCAGTTCTGGCCTCTCAAGACACTGGGATGCAGGAGCATACCCAGAGAAGGGCAATGAAGGTGGCACAAGCACAAATCTCAGGGAGAGCAGCTGAGGGAGCTGGGGTTGTTTAGCCTGGAGAAAACCAGCCTGAAGGGAGACCTTAATGTTCTCTACAACCACCTGAAAGGAGGTCGTAAGCAAGTAAAGGTCAGTCTCTTCTCCCAAGTAACAATTTGATAGGACAAGAGAAAAGTGCCCCAAGTTGTGCCAGGGAAGGTTTAGACTGGATATTAGGAAAAATTTCTTCACCCATAGAATGATCAGTTATTGGCTGTTTGTCAATCCTAGTTCAGTGCAGTAAACAAAATTCATATGTACTTTTACAGCACTGAAATCATTAAAGGGATCTCAGAATTTGTGGAGGTGTTTTGTTGTTTTTTTTTTAATCTATCCACTGAAGAGTTAATGCTTCCACCATTGTTCAGAAATCCCAAATGATCAAAGATAAAATAGTCTCACTCTTCCTCAGACATCATAGAAAATAGAGAAACATAGAAAACTTTCCTCTTAAGAGTGAATGGAAATTAAGTAATTTATAATAGTCAAATAGGCTAATGAATTCCAGAAAGTTTCTTCTATAGTATGTGATTGTTAAAGATAAAGCACTTACTTTATTAACAGATATAAATAGTGTAATATTTTTCATAGTCTAGAATGAAAAGTCTGAAATGTGATGACTGCCTAGTTCAAATGACCCAGCAGTAGCAATACAAAACAGTTTGCAAGACAAAGGCCAACCATTCTATTTTATGATGTTTTATTATTCAGTCATAATTATCAGTATCTGACTTGTATGAAGATGTACGTGTTTCTCTATGAAACATTTTCACGTTTCCTGAAAATTTAAATAAGCTTTGCGAGAGTTGTTATTGAAACTGCAGTGTTGCAGCCAATTTTTTACAGTTAAAAATGCTAAATGAGAAAAGTTGGATTCAGCTCTACAGATACATTCTACAGTGTTTGTTGAACAGTTTAGATTTAATATGTGAGTTAGCAATAGATACATCACAACACACTGGGGACACTTTAAAGAATTGTTATTATTCCTGTTTATTGGTGTGGTTTTTCTGCAGTTTAATGTACTGCACAGTAGAGTAATTGCTTTCAAGAAAACAGTAAATATTAACCCCCAGCGAGGGTGTTCCATGGAAAAATATGTTGTCTAAAATTAACAGGCAGTGATACATTTTTCCTCTAGGTTCAGTTAGCTATTTTAGTTTTATCATATTTTTTCCTTTTAATGCTTGAGGAAATCTCTTGTATTAACTTTGCTACTTGAACACGGCCAAGCCATAAACTCAGGTAGATTTATTACTTCCTTCACCATTACATTTAACTAGCTTTTGTTATGGGGAACAGCAAATATACACAAATATCTTATTACCGTATGTTCTTGCATACTTGCAAGAGGTGCAAGAACATCAAATGGAATTCTTATCATATAATGAAATAAATATGGTGCAATTTAAAAAGCATTTAATTTTTTCAGCAGAAAAACTAGTTTAAGATGGAGTGCTTGTATCCAAAAGGCTGTGGAAGTGGTTCATGGAAAGCTTAAGTGATACTAGTTCCTCATAACCAATGGTATACAGGGATATAGGATGACTTGTGTTGTAATCTGCTGATTTTAACTTCCCAACACAAATTACCATGTACCAGCTGGATCATTTGCCTGGAAACCAGGCAAAGACTGAAGTCATCCAGAGAACTTCCTCTTTAAGTGCTTTGTTAAAACAACCTCAAAATATAGTTGGTGTCTAAAACTACTTACTAACCAACTTGGCATCATTGCTTGAAAAAAGTTAAACCTTACAATAAAATAAAATAAAATAAAATAAAATAAAATAAAATAAAATACCTTTTTAACAATACAAAGTTGCATCAACTGGTATTAAAAGCATTATTAGACAAAAACTAGTTTGATATTTCTGAGAAAGATGATACATCAAAAAGTTTTGAATGCTCTGTAATATTATCCTGAAATCCTTGTGTCCTGGTTTAGGGCAAATTTGGGAGGAAACCTCCAAAGGGGTTCCTCTGGAAGGCAAACCCAAGGGCCCCTTCCCCCAGCCAGTCCGGGAAAAAAGAACTTCCTCAGAGAAAAGTTGAAAAAACTATTTATTTAACAAAATGTCACCCTAGGACAGCTTGATATTATTATGATGATGATTATCTAATGGAACTATATGTGATATTGCTCACATAATGGTATTTCGCTCTGTAAATTCAACTCCTAAATTCCTTCCTATCTGTCAGAGGATGCTTCCCACATAACAACTCAGAAAACTCTGGGATAGTTTAAATTTTGATTTGTTAGAAGACTACATTAGATTATTCACAGAATATATTTAATTTGAAGGCTGGATATCTAGCAACTAGGTTGTAAAAGAATAAACCAAATAATTGAAAAAAACCCAAAAACTTTAATAAACATCTACTTATCTAAAGAAAATAAATGGCTTGCCAACAAAACCCTTGCATGAGGTCACTTCAAGAGTAATTCTTAAAGAAATTTGATGTTGAAAATATGGAAACACATTCAGAGATTAAAAAACAATATCCCTAAATATAGAACATTTGACAGTTTAATGTATCTTGGAATTCAGGCACTTATTTGTTATTACTATCCAATATCTTAGCTCATTATTTAGAAATAGTTTATCGTGAATGCAAAAGCTTTTAGTTGTAGATATTCCTATTTTTATTTTCAAAACTCAATGAGATCAAAGAGATCCAAATTTAAAAGAAAATAAATGTTAAATTATAGATGAACTATCTGTTTTGGGCAGCAAACAAACTAGAGTCTTTATATTTTCTTTCCAAAGTGGAACTAGTCATTTTAAAATCTATTTAGTTCTTCAGTTATCTTCAGTTTTAGTAATATTTTTTATAAAAAATAAAAACTGTACTAACTGGTAAAATCTCTGCCTATTTTATGTCATTCTTTCTTTTAGTTTTCCTGCTGCCACTCTGTGAAGGAAAACATGTCCCTTCACATACTGCGGACATCTTTGGAAATTCCTTCACTGACAGCTACCTGAAGAATGTGGTGCTCACCATCACATTTTTGACAAACACATTAATACTTCATCCACTCAAATATATGCTTCAGTGGTAATAACTCTAACGTTATCTGCAAGAATCCCCCCAGGAAACAGTTTGAAGGTTTACCAGTAACACAGTAACTTCAGCTTAGTTTACTTAAAAAAAAAAATGGTACACCTAAATCCAAACATATAATAATAAAACAGGATGCATAAAAGAATTCATTAGATCAATTGGGTTTTTTAAGTATTATGGTTAAGATATCAGTTTAGAAGCAGAACTACAAATCAGTGAATACAGTCCTGACACATCTATTTTTAAAAAATTATTTTTATGAGGTTAACCAAATCTTTTTTTTTCCTCATGCAAGTAAAAGTTCTTGAAGTGAATAACTTTAGGACTGTTATGTTGAACCCATTTAATTAAAGGAGTTTTTTTGAAGTGTCTTGAAGAATCAGGAATTTAAGAGTTATTCTTTTTAGATTAAGCCATTTCCCCAATTCCTTTAAGTCAAAATCAATAAAAGTGTCTTCACCTATTTTTTAGGATTTAAATAAAATTTGCACTTTTAATTCAGTTGCTAAGTCTCACCAAAAAGAAGAGGATAACTGTATTATAGCAGATCACTAATTTCTGTTAGTTTAGAAAAACAGTAGTACAGAATTATTTAATTGTACCATACACAGGCTGAAAAATGGATAACTATTGCAGAATAAATATTTATTTTGTGTGCTCAATAGTCCTTATGTGAAAGTATTTAAATAATTATTTTCATTAGATAAAATGCAAATATATGTTATTTGTACATGACTGGAGCACTGAAGACACCTCTCAAGAAATAGAACTCCTGCTGCCTCTAAGACCAGAGATCCCTAAACCCAGAAACTCAAACGATTTAAGCAGAAATATGTCCCATAATGCTACTGATAGCTATGACTGCTATTTCATAACAAAATAAATACAATACCTTGCTCTAGTAATGCATGTCATCTGGTGCAAAATAATCTGCTTGGACAGTACCAGGGCATAAAGAAACACATAATAAATATCAAAGTGTATTCCCTCAGACTGAAACATTGTATAAAATTTTCATAGACAACATAGAATCCAAATTATCAGGCAAGTTCATGGTTTGAGCATCTGCCAAAGGCAGATATTTTAAATTGTTCAGAGACTCTTCAGATTTGAGAATAATTTAATACACACTTTACAATATTAACCACTCCACAATCTGCCATCCTGTTGCCACTCTTTTTTGAAGGGTACTTTACTTAGATTGTTTTTATTCACTAAAATTTGTAGCTCAGCTGCAAATGTTGCTGTCACTATTTGCCATTTTCCTGCTATTCAAACTGTGAAGTTCCTCAGCCACACAGTAGGTGAACAGGGAAGGCATTGTGGACGAAATGACATGTAATTAAATAAATAATGAAGGAAATGAATTTAAATATACAATACTGTCACATAAGAAAGATATAAGTTGCATTGTGCAGTAGGAAAATATTCATTGTGAAGTACAGTGACTCAAGAAGACAAGGTGAGGTGACTTGAGGCTAAGTGCGATCACATCTTTCAGTCACTTTTACCTAGTGAGAAATGAGGAAGGATGGGGAAAAAAAAAAGTTTGCATGTTGGGACTGCCATGTGATTCTATAGAAATAAGTTTATGAAAAATTTGGACCAGAAGATTTTTGAGGCACACAAAAAAACCAAACATGACAGGAATTGACAGTAAAAAATGTAGAAAATTTTAAGGCACCAGTAAATGGAATAATATTAATTGAAATGCCGTCTTTTAAAAAGAATACTAAATTCCTCTCATGCTGTGTATGAGTTGAGAGTCCTCAACAAAAGCACTCAGCATGGACAAATCATAAACAAGGCAAAAAAGTTGAAAAAAAGTCCAGATTAATCACAGAAATTATCTGTATTCTTTGCATGAAGAGAAAAAACCCTACTTTCTTTTTTAAATGACCCACTAATGAAATGGAAGTAATTTCATTACAGATGCAGAATCTACAAAAACCTTGTCTTATTAAAATCTCCTGTGATTATCTTCCCTAGAGAAATGAGACCGATTTGGCAAGTGGAAGAAAATCAAGAATAGTACTGAAAAGAGGTAAAAGGGTCACTGCTTGAAAAATTAAAATAGCTGAAACTTCTTACTCAGTTCTGTGAGTGTGTGAACACTGGAAGTAGCACTGACAGAGAGTGTGTAATTCTCCAAGGGCTAGCCTGAACTTGTGTTGTATGGTAATCTTGCTGTGTATCCATTCTGTCTGGACATAAATTGATGCTAGGAACAGCTTAAAGGAGTGAGATCTCTTCCATTAAAAGTGGATACTTCCCTGGATCATGATCTTGTGTTAAAGTACCTTGTCAGTATGGAATGAATGGCTCTACTAGAAAAATCTGCTACTTCCAGTCTCATTCATACACACAGCACCAATATATAGAAACCAGAAACATCCCGCAGCTTTGCAGCAATTGAAACCATGACGTTATAAAACCTTTTTAATGAATACCATTGTTCACAGATTAATGATCAGATTAATAATGGGTTGACAGGGTCTGCTTTTCTCAAAGTATATGAGTAAAATGAGCTAATGAACTGATAAAGACCCTACAATAATTCTGACTCCATCAAAATAAATAAAACACCACACTATACTTTTATGGCTCTGATATGAGCTCAAAGACACTGTCAAATTCTTACACATTCTAAATTGCTCCTTATTATTGTGCCTTCTTGAGTGGATTACCAGAATTTTATTAGTCACTTTTCAACTCTCCTCTTTATTTTTACTTAATATATTTACCTGAATGTATAAAGTACAGTAAGCTAAATGAATATACATTAAATAAATTCTTTTGACTTAACTCTTGGAATTTTTTTTCCCATTTCGAAGACACTTTCTTTATGCTTTGCCAATACATATTTATGCAATCTCTTTTTAGAAATCTTCCAGAATGCTTAGAAACTTCCAATTTGTGACAGTTATCTGAACCTACTCCAGTACTTTTGGAAAGATTTTCCTAATAGCTTGAATTTCTTATTCATTGAAACCTATAGCTTTTTGTCTGAGCTGTAGCAAATTATTGCTTCTTATTGTAGCATCCATGTCCTAGGGTGACATTACGATGTCGTATCCCCAATCGTCTGTTGGGTTTATGCTGGATATTACACTCTGTACCTTTAATATTGTACCTTTTGTTTTCAGAAACCTCTCTCCGCTAGACTGGCCTTGAAAGAGCGGGAGTCAACAACACACAGAAATGAGACGGAGAGGTTTTTTTTTTTCCTCTCTCTTTTGCTTTTCTTTGCAGTTAGTTAGTGTAGCTTAGCTGAGGCTGAGAAGCTTTGGTTTTCTTTTTTTTTCCCTTTTTTTTCTTTTTTTTCTTTTTTCGTCTTTCTTTGGAACTGTTCAAACCTCCCCAGACTGAAAATCATTGATGAAAAGCAATTAATCAGCAATCTCTGAATTACACATAAAGAATCAAATTGGGAAATCACAAAATGTTTGTAAACACCTGCAAATTTCATCACCCTTGTATAAGTAATCCCCAGAAATCCTCACCCTCATCCGTGCCCTCACTCACCAAATATTCTGGATATGTGCCCTTCTCCCTATTCTCTTGCAGGAGACCTGGGTTAGAAATGCTACCCACCATCTCCAGGAGTACCTTCCCTTCCTTACCTACATGTTTTATTAGAGATGGAAGGGTGGCTTCCAACTTTATGTGCAGTCACGCTGCTCCCCACAACCCACTAATCCACACACAAGTGAGAAACGACCTGTCAGGTCACATACACAAACCTGATTAGTGAGTCCCTACTTGTTCCCCTCCCTAGCGTCAAATGCCTATTTAGATTTAAACTCCTCATGGCACTCAAAGGAAAATATGTTCAGACAGACCTGGGAAAATGCTCACATGGAACCCAGCCTGATTACTGCATTGTCGTGCAAAATCCACTGTCACAAATTTCTGTGCTTCTTTTACGTGTCTTTTCAAACCGACTATTTTTCTCAGAAGTCTCAGCCTACAAAGCCTACTTTCCCTTCATAGATGGAAATAAAATTTCTTTGGCCTGGATTGTTTTTTAAAAAACTCAACAGGACTCTTTCTAATTTATTTTTCCTATTTGCTTACAGATAACTATTTGACTATGTCCTTTTTTAAAGCATGTTTGAATTTTCCCTGACTCATAGATGTTATACTCAAAGTCTTGTTATGGGTAAAAGAGAAGACATGGCAATAAGAACCATCATTTGGTCCATCACAGCCTAATAAACATATCAAATTATCTGATATAATATGTAGGAGTCCTATATAGCTATAAAGTTTGTATAAAACCTTCCAGTTATGCACCCATTTTCTCTGGTGTCAAAGCCACCCTCCCATAAACTGTCTGGTCCTAATTCTGTCACTTCAGTTTTGTTCAAAGAGAAGGAAGAGGAAGTTAGTAAAAACAATTAGTATGCTAAGAGATTTGCTGTGACCTCATGGTGATGACTTCTCCCTCCTCCCTCTGGGAAAAGTGTGATGTAGAACTTCCTTTCAGATCACTTGTATTCTGCCTGGGTTTCCCTCTTTCCCTTCTTGTTCTGAGGGAAAAGTTTGCTCAAGAGCATGCTTCTTAGCTTTACTGCTCTAACTTACATGCGATACATGTACATGCTAGCTCATCTGAACACTAGTTGCTCTTCAGATTCAAACAACTAAACTCTATTGAACAGTGTTCAATTGCAGCAATTTAAAAATATTTAGCCCCTGTGTTAGGCTGTGTAGAAAATAGGGTGGCCTCAAAAAGGGGTGATATTTTTTAGGTCACAGTCATTAATGAAGAGGAAAGTCTATACTCCATGAAGTGTAGTTTTATGTGGCATGTAGAGCTATATGTGTGCACACTATGCAATATCGTGTTCTCTAGGCCATGATGTATGGTTTCTCACTACTTGAGAAAAATTCTTCAAAGTAATTGGTTTATTTTAGGACTGCCTCAGTTCCTGCACCCCTGAGTGTCCTACCAGGTTAGCACTGAATCCTCAGAGGGGAAACTGAGGCGAGGACAAAGACAAAAGACAAAAGTCACTCTTAGTCTCAGGAACAGTCCTACAGTTTAATGCAGAACCTACAGCATGGAGTCCTGAAAAGAATAAGAGACCAAGCACGTGGCTCTGAGTGGTTTTGTGCCCTTTGGGAAGGAGAGGGGGGAGGTGAGGGGTCAACCGAGCAATGGGGACTGACCCAGGGGGAGGTGAGACATAGGTGGTGTCAGATGAGGGGCGTGCAGGGATTTCTGGGAAAGGTAGTGCTGCACAACATTTTGTGTGGATTTATATATATAACCCAAAACACCTAGTGGAGATATAACAAAACTACTTAGTCAATACAACATAGGACAACATGAAGAAACCTTGAACCAGACTCCTCCCTATAAAAAATTCAAACCCAGAAGAAGACAGTAGCGTTAGAGAAAAGAACTGCACAAGATATTGAAAAATCACAGAAATCTATTATGCAACAATAAATAAAGTGTATTCTCCAAAGCATAAATCTAAACAGTATATCAGCTGTGTATAGGAGCCCTACATGCTCTATTTCTTACTAATATTTAACCACCAAAACACCTGAAGAAATATTTAGGATTGGGAAATTTGTCTAGGTTTGGAAGACAGAAACGTATTTTAACTAATAACAAGGGAAATAAATTGAACTGTAGAACACATTTACAGACAGTGAGATTCACTTGTGTGTAGACTCTCTTGATGGACATTCCAAAGCACCAAATGTCTTTGGAAACTTAAAACTGGAGAAGACAAAGCATTTCAAATTGTGTTTAGGGAATAATTTTTCCTTAATAGTAAGATGAACTGCATTATACCTTGATGAAACTTCTATCTGTGATTCAAATTATCCTAAGAACACTCCCTGCAGGTATCAAGTAGATATAAAATACCACTAAGTATTGAAGAGCATTTGTATATACCATGTAGAATCTTAGTTTCTCTTGGTTAATGTTTTATTCTATTTTATATAAACAGAATTCTTCTTATTTTACAGTCTATCTATGAAGACAAAGCTGCAGTTTTTTATCAAATTCAATCCAATAAATTTTTCTTTCCTTGTCAGATTATAAATTTTTATTTTGAACTCTTTGTTAAATTTTGTTGTTACATAGAAAATAAAATCTAAGTTTATGACTAAGATAAGTTTTAATTCAAGATACAAGACCCACTTTTCCGGTAGAGTATAGTATTAATGTTTTTATTAGCTTTTCCAAGTGTCTGGTAACAGAGCAGTGAGCACTTCTATATAAATGATAGTTTCTGGCATTCAGGCAGTTTTTCCTATTTTCTTTTGAGCAACTATTATAAGCAGAGTGCAAGACGAAAACAAAGCTGTTTAGCTGCTAGAAATAACTACCAACTCATATTGGTAAATTAGGGATTATATTTTTTGTTCTGTACTACACCAGTGAGGCAGGGCATAACAGAGTATTTTAAGCTGATTTATTAATCTGAAATGTGGATTTAATTGACTCTTAATCTATCTGTAAAGCACTCTACAAAGACCCTCTCACTCAATAATCTTAAAGTAACCTTATCAGTAGCAGAGATGGCAGCAATGTACTCACTAGGTTAACATAATAAACTAGGTTGACTTTATCAGAGGAAAGAAATATTGCTTTAGCTCTGGTCACTGAAACATGCACTCCTACATGCTATGACATAATTGCATTCATGCAGCTGGACAGATTTTCCTATCATTAGCCCTTGTTTACAAGTGTAATTGATTTTCATTCTCTCAGCCAAATCTTGAAGCATGTGGAAAGACTAGAAATATTGCTTATAACCTGACTAGAAAAAAATAATTACCATAGAGCAATGAAAATCTTACCAATTAGAATAAATTATTTTTAAAGGGGATATCTTTTTGGCAGCTTGATCGGATATCCTGTTATTCAGAGGTAACTTATTGTAGTAAATAAAAAAATTCTAACCTTTCCAATTAGATGGAGATCTCTGAAATTCTGAAAACCACTTTCTCAGCTAAAGGATTTTGAAACTATATGCCTCATTTCAGAGGGAAAAAAATATTCTACAAGAAACAGGGTACAGTGCAGAATGAAGGGAGAGCCTTTTTGGTTTCTATACCAACTCTCACTGCCTTGCACGGAACATAAAGATGGAGGGATGCCCACACAAATGAAAGACAGGAGAAGAGACAGTCCTACGCCTTGTGTTATCATTAGGGGTACTTTCCTGCTAGGTCTGTGGCTTCATGGAGCTGCATCTGGCCTCTCCTCTTCTGCTCTGCCATCATTAGGTAGGCAGCAGAACCATGACTCCTTCTTAGAGAGGTTATTATTCTCCCAGATAATTGCTTATTTTATTTCTGCATCAAGTCTGCCCTTCTTTTTTCCACTCCAGCCTTGTATCCTTCCTGGCAAGCCACCCTCAATGTCCACACCATCACCTGTAAAAGACTACAAGTTTTATTGAACTGAACTGACAGTGCCAGAAGAAAGCCTCTTGATCATCCTTACTGACAATTCAGCCTTCTCACCTCTTCAGGGGCTGTCAGAGATATTCCCAAATACTATGCTCAGATTCCCCAAAAATCTTGAATCTTTTCTGTTCAGCATTTGTGGCAAGCAAGTGTATTCCCTAGAAACATCAGCTGAAAACATGTCCCTAAATCAGAACACATGTCCTTCTCACTACATTTTCCATAGCCTTCCATGTTTGGCCTTATGTTTTTGCATGGCAAGGATTTGGTAGTGGAGTGGGTGTGGGCGAGTGGGGCTCCAGGGGCCTGTCTGTGACAAGCTGTTGGAAACTTCCCCCGTGTCTCACAGAGCCAGTGCCAGCCGGCTCCAAGATGGACCTGGGTGGCCTACACTGGCCAAGGCCGAGCCCATCCGAGACACTGGTAGCACCTGTGGGATAATGTATTTAACAGGAAAGATTCTATTGAAACAATAGTAGCCAGAGAAAAGGGCAGTGAGAATATGTGAGAACAGCAGGCCTTCAGATACCAAGGTTGGTGGAGGAGAAGAATGAGGTGGTCCAGGCCTGAGGACAGAGGTTCCCCTGGATTCTGTGATGCAGACTACTGTGAGGCCATTGCCCCGCTCTAACCCACGGAGGTCCATGGGGAACAAAATATTCGTCTGCAGCCCATGAAAAGGACTCCACACCAGAGCAGGTGAAGGCCCAAAGGAGGCTCTGACCCATTGAGGAGCCTGCAGATTTGCTGGGACCTGTAATCCTTTGAGGGACTCATGCTGGATCAGTGACGCTACTTTTGAGATTTGGTTTTACCTTTCATAATCCTACTGTGATTAGGTTGATAATAAATTAAATTGATTTCCTCTCATTCAATCTGTGTTGACCAAGACAGGGAGTAATCTCTCCCAGTCCTTAACCAAGGAGCATTTTCTTACATCTTCTGTCCTCTGTCCATCTGAGGAGGGGAAGGATAGAGTGGCTGTGGTGGGCATTTGGATCTGGGGCAAACCCACCACAGGCCTCTCAGTAGCTCCAATTCCTTGAACTCATATAGTCGTGTATTGTGTCTCTATAGCTTCTAGTATTAGATGTGACCAGATTATACTTTTTCAGCACAGTATTTGTATTCCATAAGGCTGTAAATTTTTTCCATAGCTAAACAGCTAAGTATTGTCTTTGTAGTTCTTTCCAGAATATGTTTCATATTGGACATTCAGTCTGGGACAATAGATTCTGCAGTTTGTTTTTACTTGCTCTGTCCTCTCCTCAGCTTCTCACATTTTTAGTTTCTAAGTTTATATATTAGTAACAAAACCAAGATGTCAAAAATACATTTCAGTCTAGAATACGCGCAACTAGAAACATTTCCATTGTTATGAGTTTTTTTCAATGGAAGGAAGAAATATTTTCAAGATGGGATTAAAAACCCCAGCAACAAACCACTTTTTGACATTAATTTCTCGTTTTAGAGAATTTGCAATAAAATCAAAGCAATCATAGAATCACAGAGTGTCTTGGGTTGACAGGGACCTTAAAGATCAACCCCCCTGCTGTGGGCAGAGACACCTTTCAGTAGACCAGGTTACTCAGAGCTTCATCCAATGTGGCTTTGAACACTTCTGGGAATGGGACACCCACAACTCTGGGCAGAAGTGGTGAGCTGTAATTTTTTCCCTCATATAAGAAGAAAGTGATGTTCTCCTCCTTTCACATAAGTTTTGTATTTAAGAAAAGTGGAAAAAGAATTTCTTCTGCATTTGGGCACATCCCAGGGCATCTTAACCACATATATCCCTCTTTTGTTATATGAATATTGCATGGATACACTATAGCTTTAAAAAAGATTTTTTAGAGCTCTGGAAACAGGGCAGTCTTAGCTTAAAAGTTTGCTTACTGAAAGAAAATGAACTGATTCACTTATTTCAGATAAGTTTCCTATACATTATATTACCCAAACAATTTACCTAGTTTGAAGAAAAAGATTATTTCTTCTATTCCTTCTTTTCTGTACTACTCTTTCTGTCTGTTTGTATTCTGTACTTCTTTTTTCTACCTTCCAGATTTTTTTTTCTCCTCAGGACGATTAGTACCCCTAATAATATATGAACTGGAAAATAGTGCCTCAGTTCTGGAGTCGATATGTGTAGTTCTCTGGGTTCTTTAGTGATAAGTCTGTGTACGTGTTCTGTCATAGGAATTATTATAAAGTGATTGTTTCCAGTGGACCTTGCTAATCTTCAGAACATCTGTTTCTTTCATAACTCTCACATAAAATTCTGTTACGAATAAAGAAATCTATATGATATCTAAGTTATGCAGGAACACTACTCACAGTCTGTTTCTGCACTTAGTTTTGGGTAGAAACAAACAACCACAGTAGCAGACATCCAGTGTCCTTGCAGTCTCATTCCATCCAAGATCACGTTTGCGTGATCCATTTAGATGTGTGAAGGTAAGCTCTCAGGAAAAACTTTCAGATTCCTCCTTGTCACTCTTTTGTGTTTCCCACAGGAGAACAAAAATTTAAGCAACCTTATACAAAATCATTCTCTATTACCTCATCTTTATCCCTCTGATCAGTCCCGTATATGCTTCATCAATGTCTCTCAACATGAAAATCTTATCACTGCTCAAAAAACCCCGTGTTTGATGCACTTTAAGATATCTAATTTACATTTTTTCCAGACGCAGTGCACTGGTAGCTCATGGTCAACTAATAATCTGTGGTTTTGTCTTCCTGTCTTTCCAAATTATAAGATCTCAGTTTCTAGTAGAAACTGTTCTTAGTCCCCAAGAGTTTGACCCTGGCCCTTGTGCTATGGAATCATATTCTACTTCTACTTCTAGCCTCATTTATATCAATAGGACTGTGCTGAAAATATTTCCCTATGGAGACTGGGTTTCCTTTTGTGTAAACTTTATCAAAAACAAGGAAATACTTAAAAAATGCTTTGCTTTACATATCAAAATAAATTTGATATCACATTTGTTAATTTCCTCTATGCATAATTCCAAATTTTGCAGGGATCATAGAGGCATCATAAGTTTTTGGATTAGTTTAATTATCTAGACTCAAAAAAACCCATATCCTCTCCACCTCCCCCAAAAGCCTGGTATTTTTTTTTCCCTAGGACTAGTTTCAGAAATATGTCTTTGAGAGGTTAGCTTAATTTACATCGTATTGAGGATGGTGTCAGCAGCTGTTAGGAGTGGTCCAGTGTAAATAAAGCTGAGTTGCAGATTGTCGAACAATTGTGTCAGAAATTTAAATTAAAGACTTGAATTTTTACTACGAACAATGATTCATAATAACCCCCTATAAACTTGAAATATTTTGTTGGCTTTTAGAAATAACAGAAGTCAACATTAAGTAGCTCCCTCACTTGCCCTAAATTGGTAATAATTTGTAATGCTGTTTTGGGGAGGCAGATGATTTGCTAGTGTTATCAGTACAGTGAAATTATACATTTAATTTCTCTTAAGTTCCAAAGCTATAATAGCTTCCATTAAAAATAATAGTTTGATATATTACTTATTTACACCTAGAAAGTATATATACAGGGAAAACTCTACACCAGGGAGCAGAACATATATAGGACTTACAACCAGCCATACTTTGGAAACATTTTAATTTCTAGTAGAAATTCAAGCAATCCTTAAACTTTGTCTGACCCATGATTTCACACAGTTTTAAAAAGGAAAAAAAAAAAAGGCTGATACACTAACTTGCTAACACAGTAATCTTTCACTACTACGTAATTTGGGAGATAACTCTATGACAGACAGCCCAAATAGGAAGCAATTAGTGTGATAAGCACCAAAATTGTGTCCTTTAAAGAATCTTCTAATGTATTGCCAAAATACTGTTTCTGAACAATAGTTTGATAACAGTTGATTTTATTTTATTAATATTTTCAGTGGGAAACATTGGCAATAATGTAAGTAATAAATATAAATATATCTACCATATTTAAGGATATATGTGTCGTTAATAGTTGCATACCTCATTGCATGCAGCATTTCAAGTTACATTACTGCTTGTTAATAATAAAAAAAAATGCCAAGTATTCTGGAAGCAGGTCACTTAAAGTAGTTCTCTCAACAGTGCTTTTCTTTCTCTGTTTCTGATATCAATTATTCTTAACTCTGTGTCAGCTCAGTGTAATTTTAGAGTGAGCTACTGCATGCAAGAAGAGAAAATCTTTGTCTCATTGCTACTCCTTTGGTTGGAACAGCTTGCAGTTAAATCTGTCATAGTCTTTTTTCAGTTTTCGGTCATGATCAGTAATGTTGACAGTACTGAAATATAAATCATATGTAATCCACAGTGTTCAGCTATGTACTTTTCTATTGTAAATATTTTTTTAATTCTTTGGTCCTAAATGAAGATATACTTACAGGATTGGGGGGGGGGGGGGTGTTTCTTTCGGTTAGTTGGGGTTTTTTGTTGGTATATGTTCAACTAGCTTGTTGCTGTGTATTTACGACTGAGTAAACCCTTTAGCAGACACCAATTCAATTGCCTTAATCTTGCTGTGTTCTGAAAGGTGATCAGAGCTAAATTTAGAAACGAAACATAAATATGCTTTCCACTCAAGCTATAATTTAAGCACCCATGTGGTCAATACTTTATAGCTATGTTTTTGTGGGTTTTCTCCAAGTCCCTTTAAAACTACAAAGAAAGAGAACTTTATCTGCTATAATCTTATGCTATTTGCTGACTACATAGATTTAGTTCTTGTATCATAGTGAGAGGAAAAAAACCCGAAAAAACCAAAAATAACCAAAACAAAGATCCAGGAATAGTTTATCTGTAACGTGTTAGATCTACATTTTAAACTGGATGCTATCTCAACAGTGGAATTTGTGTAGGGCCTTAATTTCCCATATAAAACCATGTAAAAAATCCTCAGATAACAATACTACCTGAAAGGTAAAATCATTCAGGATGATATAAGGATGAGTCACCAGCCTCCAGCCACCTGTCCTCAAGATGGTCCCAGAAGCAGTTCTATGTTCAATAGTGCAGCAAACTCATCAGCCAGTTTCTAAATAAGCCAAGGAAAAAGAACTGTTAATTGAAAAATATAAAAGGCTTACAGGATTCCATGCTTTGGAAAGCCTATTTCTTAGAATAATTAGCAGCACGTCACAGCATAAAACTTTATCTCTCCTAGGTGCTTGTGCCATTTGTCAGATGTTGAAAGACTGAATAACTTTTTGCATGTAGGAGAAGGCACGGCAATGAAATGGCAGTCAACTGGGCTGTGAGCAGTGAAGATACTCACAACACTCACAAAAGAGGAAAATTTTATAAAGGAGCATGTAGAGCCAACACCAACAGAAAACTTCCCCAAAGAGAGATGAAGACTAATGGATGACCACTGTATAATTTTTGGAAAGATCTTCCAATAGAAAAAGTAAAGGAATAACAAAGCTAGAATTACAGAAACAAGGAACCTCTGTAAGAATAACACTATCATGGCCAGCTAGTGACTATGGAGAGAGCTGGAGAGCAAAATTCAGAAGAGGCTATGTTTTTGGTTTTGTTTTGTTTTGTTTTGTACTCTTGGCACGGGGGGAGAGGAGTGGGGAGGTAGGGAGGGAGGCAAGGAGGGAGGGAGGGAGGGTTTATTAACATGATTCCCTCTGTAAAAAATAACACAAAAATTTTCTCTGCCTCGTTGTCCCCAAAAACAACAATGTTATCACAGGAGGGAAAATAAAGCAAACAAAATAAATATCTAGGGTCATCAGTAAGGAAATTAAAAAAATAAAATACCAGATAGAATCTATTAAAATACAAAAGAGCACCTTTGGGGGCCTATCAACATCATACAATGTTCAACAGAAATTCTACGCAGCAGGCATCCAGAACCCATGGTCATATCTTTAAAGCTGTGTGTTTGTGTCACTCAAGAGAATAAAACTCATTCACTCCGTTTTATTATTTATTTTACTAATAGGATGTTTTGTTTGCTTCTTGTTTTTATAAGAAGTCACTATACTTAAAAATACACTCATTAACAGAGTAAGATTTCTTCTTTTAAAAGGAAATGAACTTAATATTTGGAAGTGTTTAGTTTTGGATTGTGGAGGCTTGTGGAACCAACAAGAACCTTCATAGTAATGAGTTAATTCTTAATAAGGTCATGATTTTCATTATATTATAAAATTATATTCTTTTTACCCAGACAGAATAAGTAAAAATCTTCAAATTGTGAGTTTTGTTTTTAATTGTGGGAGTATAAATAAATATCTTTGCTAAACAGCAGATACAGATTTCATTATTTATATTTGATTAATGTCTTTTTACTACAAATTTGTAAAATAAAACCTCATAGATTGTGGCTTATATTAATAAACCACATGAAGAAATCTGTAACTCTTTTTGATGTGGGAAAAAAATCTTGTTCAAACACACAGATTTTCACAATGGGAAATGCAGACAAAGTGCAGTGACACTGCTCTTTATGGAGTAGGGAATCAATGTCAGACTCTCATAATTATATCAACATGAACACAAGAGCTACCCTTTGTGTCAGTCCCCTCTACAAAACTGCTATTAAAACTGAATGAACTCCTTAGAACTCCCTAGCAGCTGAGATATGCTTGGGCATTCCTTTTATGTTTTTCATCATTTATCTCTGATTGTTGTATGTCAGCAGCAGAACAGAAATGAGAATGGTGAGCTTGTCAATTATTCTTCTGTTCAAAAAAAAGTGTTCTTATCTGAGTTCAGGAGGTGTTATATCAGTAAAGGGTTGAGGTACACAACAGGGCTTTTTCTTAATTCAGCAAACAAAAAGACAAAGCATACTCTACTGACTGCCAGATGATTCCTCTGTGGTATTCTCTGTGAAACAAAGAATGTATACAACAGAAATTGCAGCAGTTATTTTAGACCGTAATGCTGGAAATCCAAGGATGGAGGCAAAATTTTATTCTTATAAGTATGACAATTGTAGGGATAGAGACCAATCTTCTACATATCAAAAGGTAACCACATGTGTCACTGGAAACATTAATTTCTCCTCTCTTTCAGGAACCCTCTGGTTCAAATTTTTCTGGCTGAGTGTGCCTTGCTTCAGAGGACCCACTGGGATTCCATGCAGATTTTGCAGAGTCAAAGACTGCATTAAGAAACCCTATTTAGTGAGTGATTAGTACCATTTTAACACAGCTTCCCTACTCTTCCTTTCCCAAGCAGAAAAGTGAACAAGACATCCCACAGAATGGGTAGTTTGATGTATCTATTTAATATATATATAATATGTATTTAGTATTTATTAAAAATACTATTCTGAACCTATTCAGTCCATCCTCATTTGACCTGTATATGTCCATTTTGGGGCAGATAGAATACAAATTGAGAACTGGATTTATAATCATTAATTACCAGTGACATTTATCATGTTTAGAAATTGTACTTTATGATAGTTTATTTTTCAAAAACTGTGTTTTAATTTTATTTTTTAAACATACACTACTTTAGAATTAAGGTGAAACAAAACTTTCATTTGTTAAATGAAATAGAACTGAATTGCTATTTTAAACTCTGATCACATATTTTATGTTCAGATGTGCTGATAAACCCTTTTCATCACCAATAATCTCCTGATATAACTACACACCATACATAGGCAGCAGTTCATTGTAAACTGGCCAAACTGAGTATAACATTAACATATATTATTTTGCAAAACTCTCTACCAAACAAGTCTCTTGTCCCTCATCCCAGCATGACTGAGCACAAATATAGCAAAAAATATGATCTGTACTTATCTTCTTTAAATCATATACAATTGGCCAGAGTTTCCATACAGGAATGTATCTGTTTCTTAAACTCATGAGCACATGGAATGGTGTTTTCAGTTTCATTGAACTCAGAAGTTTTATATAATATTAAATGTAAAAAATGCTAAGTATTAATCTGAGAGATAAACGATCAGGGAAATTACCTTCATCAATACAGACAAGTATCCTAGTACCCAGAATAGTCTAAATAATGGACATGTGTTGAAAAAAGGTAATTTCCCTACTAACAGCCTTTTAGAGAGTCTTTTATTACTGTGCAGCCCAAGTGAAGCTGATAATTTCATAACTCTGAAATATATTACACAGTTCACTTATTTTTGAAGAATATCTATTGTTTTCACACAGGCTATCATTGTCTTTACAGTTATGTACAGCAGTATTTTCTGTAAGCAAAGCTTGAGACAGACACTACTTAACAGGTTCCATACTAACATCTGAGTAGACATTACTGTTTATACATTACATGCTTGACCACAGTTATCAATTTGTTGTAACGAGCATGTTATTGCTTTGTGAGGGAATTTTCCAACTTTTTTTAGGAATAACTCCAAACATTTATCAAGTGCTTTATGATCTAAAGCAAATCCAAGATAACTGACAAAAGACTTTATTTTTAAATTACCTTTAATAGACTACAGGCTACAATTTTAAAATCACAAAAACCATGCTTCAAAGAATGGAATTTTTAAATTTAATATTGACAGCTAAGTAAATCAGTTGAAAACCATAAAAAGAATGTAAGCCAAGCAATCAAATTTGAGCATGAATTGTGCTTCTTGGACTTACAGTTATTTATTGCTATGTCCTTCTAAAAAATTACAAATGATCCATTATCTTTACTTTTTTCAAATATTAGGAGCTTTTAAACTTGTGAACTCTTGCACATCAGCAAATGGGAAATAGACAATTTATGGCAGACAGAAGAATTCAGAAATTCTTTATTCATTTACTTACATCTTTATTGCATTTCAGAATTGTGTCTTCATGGCCTTCTCCTATCCTCTTTTCTTTCCCTAGTTCTTTTATGTATGCCCTATTAGCCTATGTAAAGAAAAGTGTTTGAGCCAAGCTTCTCTTAAAGATCAGAACATTCTTAAAGATGACCCAATTTCACTTCAGTTTCCCAAATTTAATATCATGTATTTAAAAATTTAAACAGCCAGTGACTGTTGTTACAGTCAATGTCCTAAATACTGAAAATGTACAATATGCAGAGAACTTGTTTCACTCTTAATTTGATTCATATCTTCAGACATCTGCCTCCACAAAAATATGCGGAAGACTGAGGTAAACACAGGTTTTAAATCAATGGAAAAATACACTTTTTAAAAACTTCCAGTGAGTTATGGAAAAATATTAATAAGTTTTAAGGCTACTATAGGATTGTGATATTTATATCCTTTCAACAGATGTAAGTACAGAGTAATCAGTGGGAAAGCAAAGCTGAGATGATTGTACCAGAGATTTGTTCTGTATTACACAGTAAGTGGAAGAAACTCTTTGATTACAGAAGGCACAGAAAACATGACTGAATTAAGTCTAGCAACTAAAAGTAGCATCTCTTCATTTCTTCTAAGTCCTGATCAAATCAGTCTCTGCAGATCACTTCCTCCTCCTGTAAAGCTACATAATGTAGAGATAGTGCAAAGATATCCAGGAGACACTTGATTCTCTTTGAGCCACAGCCTGGAAGAATTTAATTACTGAGAGTCATACATGGATCAAAACAGTACAACTAGTGTTTGAAAATGGCAAAATGGCTGTTCTCACTTAAATTGTCACTGGTGTCTAACAAGATGATTGAGGACTATCCCTTATGGTATAGTTGTAGCAAAAAAATCAGGTTTGTTGACCTCACCATATTTCTGCAGTTTTAAATGGGTCAGAACATACATCTTCCATATTTTTATTTAGTAGAACAAGTGCAAATTATCCTACTCCACCTATGTTAACAAAGTAACTGACAGAAATGGATTTTTTTGAAAGTGGGCTTTACTCACAGGGTTTCAGCTTAAAAATGTAACAGGCCAAATAACGTGTGCTGACATTAGATCTAAACAACTACCTATGGTTTATGAGTACAGTTTCTTTAAAGTGCTTATCTACAGTTTCTGCAACAATCTGCTGCCAGTAAGATTCACCTGAAAGCTCCTTAGAAAATCTAAGAAAACAGTATCACTCATAAAGTGATATGTCTGCCATGGGCAGTGACACCTCCCACTAGACCAGCCCTCATCCAAATTGGCTTTGAACACTGTCAGGGCTGGGGCATCCACGGCCTTCCTGGGCAACCTGTTGCAGTGCCCCACTACCCACACAGTAAAGAATTTTTTCCCAATATCTAACCTAAATTTCCCCTCTTTCTATTTGTACCTATTACTCCTTGTCCTATGACTACATTTCCTGACAAACGATCCCTCTCTAGGTTCCCTGTAGGCTCCCTTCAGGTACTGGAATGTTATTATGAAGTATCCATGCAACCTTCTCTTGTCTGGGTTGGACAGCCCCAACTTCCTCAGCCTGTCTTCACAGAGAAAGTGTTTCAGCCCTCTTTTCAACTTTGTGGGCCTCCTCTGGACTTGTTCCAACAGTTCCATGTCCTTCTGATGTTAGGGGCACCAGAACTGTACACAGTACTCCAGGTGGAATTTCCCAACATCACATGGGCATTAATATCCTCTTCTTTTTTGAGTAATGCTACTGCATGAGCCTAGTTCCCTTAATTTACATGATAATTGGAGGTGTTTTAGTGTAAACACAGCACAGATTTATTTCTTTATCTCAAATGCCTCAGCTTTTTCCACTTCATTTTAGTGAAAATAAGCATTTGATATAATAACTGGCACCATATATCTTTAAAAGAAAATCACTCTCCTGAAAGGTCCTACTGCTGAGACTTTGGTGACATGAGCTAGTTTATACTACTAATACTGCCTTGAGAAGGAAATATTTATGTTCCTTAATCCCAGGACATTTAATTAGCTCCTTAGTTCACTTTTAGCTATAAAACATAGTTTATAAGTTTTTTCTTAAAATCACTCTTTTGGCCATATCTGTACTGCGCAAGTTCAGTGTTATGTTAAAGATTACCTGCTCAACCAACATATTTACCCAGGGAAGTAAGGGTATGGGTACAACTGTGGGCCACAGTAAAACTGGATTAGCCTGGTAGTTAGCAGCCAGGCCGATTGACTCCATCTGAAGGCAGCACTAATTATCTGATTCCCAGAAAAATGCTGAATTTTGTTGCTTTTTTACACTTTCTCCAGTTCCTGAGCAACCTCAATTGGATTCAACTAAAGTTCTTTGTGCTGCAGTGTACATATACCCTCAGGCAAAATGTACAGAGCTGTATGACCTCCAGAGCTACTTCATAACCAGCCTTTTCCACTGTCAAGCAACTAGCTATTTCAACATATAGCAAAATATCAGATAAATATAGAGCTGCCATCAGGCAGGATTCCTTTCCTAGACAAGGACTGCTCTGTCAATTTTCAAAATATCCTCTTAGATTTGTGTAAAAATGAATAAAATATATTTCACCTAATGATTAAAGACAATGTAATTCTCACCAGTGGAACGATTTTATCTCTCTGCTTTCCTTAGTCGTATTAAACCAATATGTTGATTTTCATCTACACGAGGGCTTTTTATGGGATCAAATAGAGATCAAACTGTTTATGTATTCTTGGGTGGTCTTTTGCTGTAACTTTTTTTTTATTTACAATTAGTTACTCCTGATGTTGTGACATGCTGCTCACTAATGTCTGCTACCTGAAAATTAAAAAAAAAAAAAATTACAAAAAACAGTCTGTGCCACAGACTTATTTGAGACCAGAGCCATTTTACTAAGCCTGAGTAGGTTCCCCTAGTCAGTATACTTCAATCAGATTAATACTAATTTAGATGTTTTAAATCACCTTTTATACAAGTGATATGCAATTTGACATAAGTAATGACACTGCACTCCAAAAATAGAGATATAGCAATTTTCTAAAGTGCTTCGCATATTGTATTAATAAGCTGATAGACTGAACCTATTATCTGGCATTACAAATGTTTTCAAAACTTTCTAAATCCAGATCAAAAGTCCAATGAAAATATATGCCCATCTCTGAACACCAAGTAAGTAAATCTAATAAATAAACAGATTCATTTGTTCTGCTGAGTGTTTACTTTTGGCTGGATCTGTAGATGCAATTAAATTATTGGAATGAAAATCCAGGTCTTCGTTGCATTGTGCTACCATCTCTCCCAGTGGAGGTTCTTTTCTTTGCATAAAACAATTAAACTTTCCAAAGTAAAAGTTAATGTCTTGGTTTGGAAAGACAGGTATCGGCCAGGGAAAGCTGGAGCTTCCCTTGGAATGGAGAATGTAAAGTCCCTCCCTCTAAATTATAATTTATCAATTAGGGGCTTTCAGGCAAAGATATAGGAATAGGAATAACAGTTATTTACTAGGAATATTAAAAATACAAACGTAGTAGTACAAAAAACAAGCAAAGAAACAAACAAAAATCCTAGAAACCCTGACAGGGTCAGAATAAGACCTATTGGTCAGGGTGTTGGAAGTGGTCCAAATAAATCCTCCTGGAGAAACATCTGTGGTTCTGTTGGAGTAAAGACAATCTTGTAGAAAGGGTCCAGTGGTGGCGAGATAGATCCAGTCTTCCTCTGGAATTCAGTGGAAAACAGGCTGCCTGGTGCTCTGAATTGCAGGTTTTATACAGGGAGAAATGTTTGGCTCCACTCACTGGGTGGAGCATCTCACAAAGGGGTGATGTAATTTTATCAGTCATGTGGTGAGCCTTAATGGCCCATTACCAGAAGATTTCCCCCTGGAAGGAGGACGAGTCGTGGAAGAGATAAGGAACACTGCTCCACCTGGTTTTAACAGCTGGCCCATTAATACCTCCTGGAGTTATGAGGAATGGGTTATACAAGAGATAAAGGAAAACAAAACAAAACAAACAAACAAACAAAAAGCCACACCTCCCCAACCAGTTTCAAGAGATGGAAAATAGAATACACATTTTTGGTTACATACTGCAACCCAAGACAATTAGGGTTACAACAAAAAACACAGTCAAAACTGGAAGCTCAGCAAAGCATGGTATGTCAGAAAGGATAGGGAAAAAAAAGATTTTGTAAGGTTTATAATTTTAACAAAATTATGTCAATATAATGTTTGATAAAATATCTTTTAAACATAGTGTAAAAGACAAGTGGATAAAATAGAATGAAATGAAACTTGCAGGCTTCATATATTAATGTCTGTTACTATTGTGAGACTGTTTTGTTAAAATGCTTTCAGCCTATTTCATGTTTTTTAAAATTATTTTAAAAAATATTGCCTGAATAATTATTTCATGAATATTGTATTTAAAATAAATAATACGAAGGACACATTTACTTAAAGTTTAAATTAAAGTAGTTGCTCAATTGTTTCAATTAGAGGGCATCTTTCACACTGATAATTTTGAGATCTTGTGAGATTAAAAAAGCCCGAAGACAGATAGGCATTCCCGTTATTAGTCACCCCAGTGACTAGGGAAACCTCAATATTAGAATTCTGAGGTAGAAAATTTTATTCAGAAAAGTCAACTGTGTATTTTACTTTAATAGTGCTTCAAGAGGGATGTCATGTCTGTTGGTTAATAAAGGATCATGAACTGTAAGGAATATCTAGTATTTCCATATGTTCCTAGACTTTTATCAAGATTTTTTAATGTTGGCAATCTAATTATTTTGGCCAAAAAGGTCAAATATAATGTAAGAACAAATGTATGCTCTGCTTCTGTGATCTTTATAAGTACAGTTACTGTTACATTTTGAAAAATAGCCTCCAAACACTTTTAAAATCTGTAAAGACAAAAAGGCATATAAAATCTTATGTATTATGGATGTCTTCTGAGAAATAATAGCTGTATTTACACATAGATACACTTCTCATCTTCTGACAATTTTCTTGACATGACAGGGATTCTGAGTGGTTACTTGAAAAATTTTCTAGTGAAACTCTTTCAGGCAAATGCCTTAGTTTTGAAGTATTTGTCTAAAACATGTAGTGGATTGGTTTGTTTAAAGGGTCATTTATTTTTGACAGCATGTGTGGTAAAGATGATTTTATGGCATTTAAAGAATCACAAACACTCGGGTTTTAAAAGGTCTACTCAAAGAACAAACACTGACCGTGTATCTGCCTCTCCACTGAAAAAAAATTTCTTCACTAAAAAAGATAATCTTGCAGTTTCATTGCCACTAAAGTGGCCAGGAGGATGTATTTCAATGAAGAACTCCATGTTTCAAGATTGCCAGAAGCTCCAAATTTTGGTCCAGCTTAGTTTCAGGAGGAGGGGGGAGGGGAAGCCAAATCTGAAAACACAGAAATTTAAAACTTTAAAAAATCTTTCCTTTGGTCCAAGTTCTTCAAAAAGCAATACTTTTTCTCCCGTTTTTTATCATTTTATGGATTAAGATGGTAGGAACCTCTTCCAAATCTTTAATCATCGTCAATGATGAGACTTTAACTGACATCACTAAATTTTGTAGTAGTTTCCAAAAAAAAAAACCAACCACAAACAAACAAAAAACCCCCAACAACAACAACAAAAAAAACCACAACAAAAAACCCCTTGTCATTGGTTCAGTACATATACTACAAACTTCCTGAAAAAACCCCTAGGATCCTTGATAGATATGGGCAGTGGAATTAGATGCAAAAAAAAAAAATTAGGTTTTTTCCTTATGCACACAGTTTACTGTGCTATAGTTTACTTCTGTAAGAGGTATATATACATTTACTCTCTTTCAGTCTGACCTTATTTGGTCTTGGATACAGATAAGCACCCCAATGATGGGACTTGGTATAGATACTATGGCTGTTACCAGTCTGGAGGTTCATGGATCATCAGCCTACTCTAAAATGCTTCTAATGCTTCTAATTCATTCATAGAGGAAGATGGCAAGGATAATTTGCCTCAAATGCTCACATGGAGAGGAAGTGCAAAATGCCATTTTTCGTACAACAGATGGCTAAAGAAAACAGCCCGTTGGATATATATGACACTAGAAATCTTTCTGCCTCCTTTTTTTGAAAGAAAATTAAGAACAAAATAACATATCTGATTCTTTCCTAAAATGCTATCTGGCTTAGTACATTCCAAGTATGGTGAGACAAAATGCCCAAAAGTTAAATTCTCTGCTTGTATTCTTTATAACCATGTATGTTGTTTTTCCATGAAATCAACAATTCTGCTTAAGTGGCTTTCAACAATTTCACTTCTGTGTGCATTCATGCTGTGCCCAGAGTTCAGGGACTCAAGGTATCCCTGAAACTAGCACTCAAGCAGAAACCATCTCTCACACTAATTTACTCTGTACATGTCACTTCCTGCTGTCCTCTTTCTTTTTTTGGCTTGAGAAACCCATAACATATTATCTTTGGCAATTCCTCAGGAACCATAAGCAAAGTATCTATTCCAGGTCTGTCCCTTGGTATTTGAAATTTGCATGTTATTCCCAATTTTTCTATTACTGCTCAGAACACTTGCCAAAATAGGAGTAATGTATAAACCACCAAAAATCAGATAGACCCAAAGCACCATCAAATATTTTTCTTTTTTTCCTGAGTTTTAGGGTTGAAATGTATTAAGATAACACCTCTAATTGGGTCCTCAGAACTAAGCACCTCTCCAAATACAGCTAGGACTAGGACTCTCACGTTAGGTACAGAACTTACTAGGCTGGAGAGCGCATGAAAGGCTGTTTGGATGCAAACCCTACACTACACCCCATGATAGTTTTATTTAAATTAAAATTTAGAAATAGGATAAAACCCTATTTTATTCATCTCTACTGATGGTGGAGAGTGGATGATCAGACCAGATGACTTTTAGAGGTCACCTTTAACCTTAAATGTTTAGCAATTTAGTATTGATATGTATAGGATTTACCAGTGGACTTTTCTAAGTGTTGTTTCTAACCCTATTAGTTTTAAGCAGCAGGAGTGGTCACAAAGGTAAGTAGAGATATATACAAAATAAAGATATGTACAACAACATTTTTCCTATTATGTCAAGAGGCAAATGGAGAGGGCCCCCCAGCTGGCTGTAACTCTTTATGAATTTCTAAATACCTTCCACTGGTTGCACTATTATACGTTTGAACTTTATTCTCATCAAAAAAACATAAGCAAATAATCTACATTTTGAAAGAGCCCATTATACTTTATTACAGTACAAAAAAAAATCTAGATATGACCAAAATATGTGAAGCACGTCTAAAGATCAAGATAAAAGATAATAGGTTTCCAACAACCAATGTTAAATTGTTCATGTTTTTTTTTTATTTGTAGAAATTATGATTTCATCACTAACTTTTGGTATTTTTGCAATTTTACTTTCCATTTATTCAATGTCTATACATCTAACCACAACCTGCTATTAATTAAAATCTCAGTGAAAGACCTTATGCAAGCAAGTTTTCATCAGGCCTAAGAGAAACTCGTAAGTTACACTGGCTCACTTAAGTGCAGTAATTGTCCAAGTTTTCTGCTTTGATTGAATCTGTTGAATTAATTGTGTGCTTCTACTTCTGCCTGACACAAAAGAATTGCTTTTCTTTGAAATTTAGGATCAGATCATGATCCTGTGCATAAACTGGCTGACGTCTGCACATCGTGCTTCACTTGTACATTTAAGGTTCTGGTTCTACTACTCTGTACAGACACCCCTCTGCATGTTACAGTGGTCATAATGACATCCTTGGGAATCACAGCAGACAAGGGACAAAAATATGTGAGGAATTTTCAAAGATCTTGTGACCCCTTTGATTCTGCTGCACATATATAATTATATGTATACAATCGGCAAAATGTTGCATCAGCCAAACATGAGAACGAAGTGTTGCCAATAAACCAGAACAGTTTAGGATGATCAAGCTATTTACACAGTTTTCTCCTAATCCTTGTGTGCAGGTCTGCTTCAAGAGGGAAATGAGGCAGAAAACATGGGTGCACAGGCTGTGCCTCTGCTATCAGAACGGGGGCCCACAGGGCCTGAGCACTACCAGCAGAGCTAGGGGATGGCAATAGTGTTTAATGGCAAACCCAGAAAGGGTGAAGGGAAAAATCAATCATTCCTCTAGGGTGCAAACTGGTAGCCCAATGAGCAGGAACTGGAGACAGGATTGTGGCTGATGCAACGTAGATCACTTCTGGGCTGGAGACAACAATGCCTCTGCTCAGACCTGAGCTGAAATGGGGCTCCTGGGACCATGAGCAGGGTTGGGAGTGCTCAGAGAAATTAGGGCCTCTCTGTTCACTCAAGGCCCTAACAAATATTTGCCCCTGTTTCTTGTGTCTAGAGAGGTTTTATATTCTGTACATCTGTTTTCTTTTCTATTTACTTAAGCAGAAAGACCATTCTTGGCTTCTCTTAGAGTTTACATTTAAACACACAGGAAAAGGTTTTACACCCAAACTATAGCTGTAAGCATTACTACAGGGTCCCCAGGTAATTCTTTGGCCAAGTTTCTTTCTAAAGTATCTTGCTGAAATGCTGTCTTTCTCCTCTGTATGTACTGTTTCAGCAACAGTGGCTCAACAGGTTGATAAAGCTTCCTATATTCTGTTTACCTTGACAAAGTCTAAGATGAAAAAAGTAGTGTTTTGCATAAAGAAAAAAGGTATAAAACCCCTCAAATTTCAAGTAGACTGTAGTTTATAGTTTATATACTTTTTCTAGTATATACAGTCGCCAGTGAGACTGAAGACCTCATTTTTTATGAAAAATCACTTGCAAATGCTTCTTTGTTGTTAAACTAAGAACAATTAAAAAATTATATTAAATGTCAAGAAGTGTATCCACCATTGAGTTATAGTAGTATTTTAAATTTGCTTTGAATACTTCAAATGCTTACCTAATTAGGTTATAGTAAATTATATATGTAAGTTACCTTTGATTCAGACACATAAACAATAGAAGTACTTTTAAAAAAAGAGAATAAATTTTCCCATTCCTTGTTAAAAAGGTTTTGATATCCAAAGAAATTTCCCAACAACTGTGAATTTCTCTCATCTTGAACCAATTATATCTCGATTATAATGTGGGTTTTGATAAGTTTGGGGAGTCCTGGGCTTTTGGGTTTTTTTGGTTAGGATTTTTCTTGCTTGGTTGTTTTTTATTGTGTTTGGTTGGTTTGGGTTTTTTGGATTTTTTTTGGTCTCAGTTTTACAAATGCATAAAACACATAAAACGTAATCAATTTTTCATAGGACCCATAATGAATGTTTCATAGATATACTCAAAATATAATATCCCCATTAGATATACACTGCAATACCCTGTAGGAGTTCTTGAATGGTCACTAAAACTACATCTCTTCAGAATGATCTCTTGGACATAAGACCTCAGTCTGCTAAAGGACATCAATAAAAAGTTTTGGTGTATGCACTTACATCAAGAGTAGTAGCCCAGGGACCTTTTCTAACACATAGAAGTAAATTCATATCTTCAGGCACAATTATATTTGACTTAATCTGTGTGTCTGGCCTGAACATATAAATGACAATTCATCTACTTTAAAGTAGTTCTCTAGAGCCAATTCAGGCACCTGAAGAGTCTCTGAGTTTTCTGCACAAGGGTGTATTACATAAAGATGTCCTTTTTGATATTTACCTCCTAGATTCCAAGCATGGAAACAATTAGGACCTCAAAAAGAGATTTTTTTGTCCAACCTTTTCCGCTGATTTATATTTAAATGAGTAGTAGCTCCATTTTCAATAGGTGAATCAAAAGAAGAAATAGGCATCTTGGCATTTAAAGTGTAACACACCAAAATGTAACATCTTTTTGTTTTTCAAAGTGTAAATTTATGTTGGCTATGATGGAGTCCATTATGTATTTAATTTTCTTAAAGGACCATACAAATGGGTTGTTAATACTGCCAGTTTATGTTAATCACTTTGTAGAATTAATGCATCTTAGTTCTTGTCTGAAGGGGTTTTTTTAATCTTGTATATTAGATGTTTTGCATCAGTGGCAGCAATCAATCTCAGATTCTGATTTTCTTGTAATTCTTTTATCTTTAATCAGCCTGGCTTCCTCTCCACTGAAAAGCAACTGTTCCTCTCCAGCATGCTAAATCTATTGCCTTTTGGGGAGCTAGTATCCACTTGACAAAATCATAGTCAGTTATGGTAGGCTTCCACCAGGCCTCAGTGGAATGGTAAATTTGGTAAAACTTCTCTCCCAGAAAAGCAATTTGAATACTTAGATGTTCTTTCCTCCAAATAGCCTTTAGCACAGTTGAGAATATTAACTATTAGACCTGTTCTGGAGGGGCAGGAAAAGAAGGCTTTTAATGTTATTAAATAAGGATTTTAATGAAAAGTTGTTACAGAAATTATTTGAAATCTCTTCATGGTTCCTTCATTTAGAATTAAAGCACATTTTAATTTTATTTCTTGGGTTTCAAGCCTCCACTGCTAATTGTGATGCTCCCATATGACTTAAATTGTAATTTAAACTCTATTAAAATATAGTTTAATATTAACTTCTATGTCTTCATTCAAAGTGAATCAACCAAAGTTCCTATAAATTAATTTGAAAATGTGATAATTATTTTGTCTGTAGCCCCAGTGAATGCTACTTTGTCATTATTGGCAACAGTCACAGGCTTTCTATGGTCATTTGGGCTCCTCAGTGCAGGTGCTCAGGACTTAACTGGGCTTGGCTTTTTTTTATCTTACTTTAACTGCTGTCCTTCTGCCAAGTGCCTATCACTCTGCCTGTCATCTAAAAACGTGTGAATACCTTATGGGTAAGGTGTGACAAAGCCCAGACAAAATGACTGCAAAGCAAAGTATCCTTTTGCTTCCTCTGAGACTGAGGGGAACTATTCTAGGCTTTGAGGGTAAGAGATATGTAGGAAGAAGCCCGTGTGAAGGAAATATGTAGAGGGAGACTCAGGCAGAACTCAACAGTGTTGAGAAACTCAAAAGAGTTTCTACATCACATTCCTCCCAGAGAGGAGGGCAAAGTCCTCAGCAGGAGCTCCCGGTAAAGACCCAAAGCTTGTCTCAATTAATTAGATTTGGAGTGAAAGGTATTGATACTGGAGTAGGACCAGCTTACTAATGCTCATAAGTTACCCAAACCATAGAAAATTTGGGGATACTGGTGGACTTGGTCTTGGTTTCATCTCTCATTACTGAATAGGGTTCTGTCCCTGCAGTCACTGTTTAGTAATCTGTTAGATTTCAGGTTACAAGGCAGTGGCTTGAAAATATCCCATTTTTTTCCCCACAACACATTTATTTGCTGGATTCATATAAGCAGTAATGATAATATCCTCGAAAAATTTACTTTTTGGCTTTGGACATTAATAATTTTCAACACTACGTTGTGAACTAAAAAAAAAAAATAGGTTTAATCAAATTTAGTTTGGTTAATCATGATTCCTCAAACATCAGTTTCCCTTTTACTCTCAGCCTTGTCTTCAGTCTTTGTTATGGAGAAATCCTCCTCACTCAAGGTCACAAACTTAGTTTTCAAAATCCCGTGACATTCTTGTTCCTTCTATAGTTATACTGCGTTATGGAGAAATTAACAAATAATCAAAGACAGTGAAAGTCTCAAATCAGTGTAAGATTTTTGGATTTTAATTAATTTTGACAGGTACATGAGGATTATTATTTTCGTTCCTCACTTTGTCTTCAAATATTGGAGTTATGAAGCAATATTCTTTTAATATGTGACCTATATATCTGTTTATACATTTAAAGATCTAGGTATTCTTCTCTACAAACATCAACCATCAAATGCAATACTTTCTATAAGGATAAAACCACACCATGCAGAAATCCAGAATATAATTTTAAAAAACATGTCAAAGATTATCAGGATAATAAAGGATTTATAAGAGTTATGTGTGCTCTCTCTCTCTGAGTTTCACCCCTCTCATAAATTGTCCACATAATTTTTATGAAATTTATACTAAAATCTTGCCTGCTTTTATTAAGACATCAGTGGTTTGTTTGCAGAAGAAAAATAGCTGTTTTCTATGAAACTGTATAAATAATAATCTGTAACTGCTGAGATCTACATCAAAAGCTTCCAAGATATTCAATTTCAAGCAGCACTCCACATAATTTATTAAACTGATAGTTTCATAACAAACATAAAGCCAAAAAATTTGTAAAATAAAGGGTGGCCTCAGCTATTTGAAAGCTACAAGAACAAAAGCTCTATGAATAGCACCCGTCCTATAAATACAAAACCTCTCAGTTTGTGGAGTTTTCCCCAGTCATGTGGGTAGAATCAAGGATCCTTTTGGGTCACACGACCCAGTGATAAGATTTGGTTAGTAAGAGATGCCTCTTCCCAAATTAAGGTGCAAACAAGATCATATTCTGAAGTCAATTACAGGGATTTTGTTTAACAATAAATGTGAGGTAGAGATAAAGAAATAGAAAAGAGTGGGAGGTGAGAGAGAGAGAGAGTTTGAGATATCAAGAAGAGAGTCACCACGCATACATCCAGCAGAATTCTTTTGGCTCTTCTTCAGCCTGGGCTTCTCAGTGGTGGGGATCCCAATGTCATTCAAAATTTTCACTATTTTATCCCTGTCATGTTAGCTAAGTAAAGGAGTTAATGTTCATTGGCTACACTGTTCTCTTATTCTGTTGGTTAAATGATTCCCCTGCTTCTAATGCTTATTAGTCCCATGCCCAGTCTTTCTCTTGAGTCAGTGGGCTGTGAGTTGGTCACTATCTCCCCTTGCTGGAATTAATTACCTCTTCCCCAGTCCACGCTGTTTTCAGCACAGTTGCTGAGTTGTGATCCATAAATTCAGCATTCTTTATGTCCATTATCTGTGATAGATTCTTCTCCCCCAGCTTGTTAACCTCCCCCTAGGTCTGAGAGAATAACACTCGGACAATAGTACCACTTTTTCCTTATCTCAAGTTCCCAGTTGAGTCCTTTCAGAGATTTATTTTGATCTCACATCAAAAGGGTTTATTCAGGGTGAGGGAGCTATTTGGGAAAGAATTGTATTGGAAGAGAAAGAGCAACTGTGTGGTACTTTCACCTGACAGCTTTGTCATTTTCCCACTTGCAGCTGCATGGTAGGTAAGGTACAAAGCGAGCAAATGTGCCGCCTTTGTTTTTTAAAGGAAGTTCCTTAAGAAAATACCCATCCCTGGGAACAGCTTTGAATTGTAAATGTCTGTCTTTCCTCTTGTAGGTGTCATCCCAACACAGGCATATTTCTGATGCCTACTTGTCTTACATAAATGAGAAGTATGAGTAAGAATAAAAAATATGTTATTTTAAAAATGTTTTTCAAATGTCTTTTCAAAGCAAGATTTAAATAGAGAGGTTTGTCTGCTGAATTATTGTAACTGTGTAATTATTGTTGTTTGGCTTGCATTTTATTGTGAGTGAAAACTTTTTCTACTTTTTAAACTATATAATTTATAGTTATAGGAATAATTTCTTATTTATGTAATTCAGTCCTCGTTTAATAATTGTTTTCACATCTTTGTGCTTGCTACAACTAAGTATCACTTAGTCAGAAAGCCATAAAATTGAAATTCTTTATCATTTATTCTCAATCTATTTAGATTTACATTAGTACCAGTAAACTACCTCTTTATGGCCTAAAAGTTTATCTCTAAATATTAAATGCTAAGTTACAGCTTCCTGGCTCTTCTCTATCTTTCAAACACCACTCCAAAGAGACCTTCTAACTAAAATATTTAATAGTTTGTATCTGGATCACGAACCTCTACCTAGCATCTCTCTCCTGAGACCCTGTACATACCATTTTCCTTCCTTTACTGCTGTTGAAAATGTGTTCTGAGGAGTAAGCATTTAATGTTGAAAAAAGACAATGATTTTCAAGGCAACTTGTCCCCATTAGTCTCCCAGATGATTTGTGCAGTCAAAATAGTAAAAGTTACTTTTGTACCAGTAGCTTACAGCACTTCACACACTGAACTAAGACAAGAAGACACTACATATTGTATCCTTTTTATGGATTCTCATCTTCTGCAATAAAATCTATTTTCTTGTCTTAATTTTTCCCCACTTTGAACTAACATTTTTGAGAGAAAAAATATCACTTTACTTTTGATGATAAAAGGGGTTTCATTTTAATATTTTTCCGCATGATGTCTTCAGAAAGTCTAATCTTTAAAAGTTTTTTAGTTTCCCAAAACAGTCTTGTGGTGCATGTTTGTAGTAATTTTGAGATTTTGAGTAATTTTAGACTTTTTTGCATTGATTCATCACTGTTTCATATTAACCTGCCAAATTTAGCTATGGTGAAAAGAGCTCAATGGACTTCATTGTACAACAGGGCTTTTTTGTTTTAGTGTAACTAACACACTATTTACTAACATGAATTTGCAATCTAAAAAATATTTGTTTTGCTCCTCAGATGTGGAAACTTCAGATTTCTGTGGTGTCTCCACGGGTTAGGGTTTTGGTTTCATGCATTATAAGTAAATTCCTGACTGCCTATTATGATTTATTACATTGAGAGGTGTTGAAAGTTGAATCATGAAATCTGAAGTCTGGATTCAGACCAAAAACACCACAGGCATATATTTTGCACTAGGGATGCTATGAAAATAGGTCATTCTGTTGCCAAACATATATTAAGAAGCCCTCCCCAAAATGTTAACTGTCATAATTTCAGACTCCAAAGGTTAAGAACTTGTATGCTAACTGTCAAGAGATGTTTAATTTGGAGCTTGCTTATTTTACATAGTGCTTTGTTTCTCTGACTCTCTGTTGTTCTCTTCTGACGTATTTCCCTCGTGTAAAATTCTAACATTTGAACTATAATGACAACCAGAGTAAAACAGTAAATAATGACTAAAACAGTTATGTTGGGTTTTTGTTTTAAAGTATTTTTACTAATTGAAGAAAAAGAAGTAAATTACTTCTTGCATTTAATTAAATTTGGGTTAAAGAAAGCACAAAAATATTTTAAAATGCCACACTGACAATTATTCACTGACGCGGTGCCGGATTCACCCGCTAGCTCCCGACAACACATTGAGAGTGGGTTGTTCTCAGAAGTGATCCAAGATACAGCTGGGAATAGGTTCTGAGGCGCAGGCAGAAGCAAGGACGAGGTCTCTCATATGATTTCCAAGGAGATTTATTTCCAAGGAGAGTCCAGGGATGAAAGACCCCGCACCCTGGTGTGCAGGGACTTTCATACAGGGGACGTTCCAGGAGAGACTACAAATTATTGTCCAATAGGGAAAGGACAAAGGACCGGGGAGGAGCACAAGGAGGGGTTTACAATACTTAAACCAATGAGAAGGCACAGGGGGAGGGGGAATAGTTCAGACAAACCAGTGGGGCTTTGAGGAACAGGAGATTTCCAGGGGATTTCCCAAAGCAAGGGGCTGGTACAAGCCAGCTGGTACAAGGGGATTGACAGCTCAGCAGGAGGAGGGGCATGGAACATTCTGTATAAGGGGGTAGGTCTAGGGCAAGATGGGCAACTAGGTGGGAGGATACAACTTGGATTGAATCAACAATACGGAGGGAACAGAACAAGCCACTGGGAATAAAAACACACTGCAACAATTCACTGCCTTCATGTAGTCTGTATCAGAACCTCAAAGTGTTATTTTTAGTACACCCAGAAAACTGTACCATTCATTCCTTAGTATTAGTACACCACACTGTATAATTTATATGGATGATACATTCATATTTCAGCCTACACGCTTAGACATTTTGGAAAACACCATATGTTGAAATTTGAAAAATAACTACTTTTCTCACACAAGACAATTTAAAACTGTTGAAAACTCTGTACAGTGTTTATTGAATTATGAATTAATTTGACTAGCAAATGCAATACACATCACGGAGTCAGAATTACCTGGTAGATTCTATAGCTAAGAAAGCATTCCAAATACTAATGTACCACAAGCACTGGTTTATGTTGTTTGTGTAGGTAAAAACCTAGAAAGTTGTATTAATTTTCCAAGTTATCCTGCTCTCACCTGCTCAAATACACAAGTAAGATCTACAGCATTGTTGTAATTTTGGGTAGTTGAAACTTGACTAATTTTGTTGTTCCTAAATCCATGACACAAACAGAAACACAAGTATTACTCCTCACATGAACTTGACTAACATCGTAAAAATTCAAGGTTTGAAGATGTTAACAGCACTTGTGATAGAAATTAAGAATCTAACCACTTTTTTTAAGAATGAGAAAAGGAAAACCCTTCAATAATTTTAAAGTAAAATAGTTTCACAAGAAGAATATTTATAAATTCCTCCTTAGTTTTCCGATATAATTTTATAGGCATCTTTTAAAATATTTTCAAATTTTATTTCCTACACTTGCCATTAAGTTTATTGGATCTGAAATAGAAGTGGGGTTTTTTTACCCTTTTGAAATTTATCACTAATTAAATAGAATAAATGTTTTAAAGTTCGGTATATTTTAAGTGATTACTCTGAATGATAAAATCAAAGATTGTTGAAGAAAAATCCACAAAATGTGCAGCCAACTTCTGAGTGTATGGTGTGGAAAGGAGCTAAAGGACTAACATTTTGGGACAGTTCTCAATAAAAAATAAAAAAGAAACAATAAAATTAACCCAATACAGAAATGCAAATCCTCTCACCACTATGGTCAATAGTAAAAGATACCTTTCATTTAGAGAATAAGTATACATGTAAGTGTGTGTATGGGCTGGAGTCTATGTGTGTGTATTCATTCAATATTTCACACGTATATCTTTTACAGAGATGTTTACTTTTTAGCATAGAAAGGATATTTGGGAGGAAAAATTATTTTGATTTTTTTAGAAAAGAGACATTAACTGGGAAAACAAAAATATAAGAATCTTTGCAAATACAGTGGAATATCCACATGTATTCCTTAATGAAAATTAGATTCTGAGTGATTGACATCTGCATGTTCTTTTGCTTTTCCAAGACAAATATGCTGTTTTATTGAAATAGCTTTAGGAATCCAGCATCACTTCTGTATAGCTGAATTCTCTCATGGAGAATTTTGGTATTGAGTACTGAATTACGGGTAGAGACCTAGAGATTGCATTTTTACTAATAAATAAAATAGAGACTAGAAATGTCATCTAGCAGTGGAATATGACCATCTGTAGTTTTAAATTAAAAGCATGGTCCTTAGCAGACTTCTGGCCCATGTCAGCCACCATTCTCCCAGCAGCTGCCAAATACAGCTACATTGCAAAGATCATTCCCAGCAGGCAGCTTGAGCACACTGTTGTGAGGGCCAGGGTAGTTTTTAGTACTGCAATGAGTTTTTAGTACTGCAATGGGTTACTCACAGCCAGCTGGCCTGAGAACCAATGAGCACTCATGGGCACACCTGGTGCCTTCTAGTGTAGGCATGGACTCATTGTCCAAGAGGAAATCCTTTCTGATCATTTTGTCAATACTCAATAGTGCACGATACGTGTCTTCATCAGTTAAATAACCGTGATTGGTTTACTATGTGCAATACATTAGGGCAAATAGAAGGATTTTGGTTTTGACCACTACACACTGAGTTATTTTCACAAAATCTTATCATGTTAAACATATTAATTCTGGTAAAGCCTCCTCTCTGTTTGGAATAATTGGTTTATTTCACCCCTGTACACAGCATCTACTTAAAAAGCAAATTGAAACACTGTTTGTTAAAGCTATAAAGTCATTGAAGAAAAATTACAGAAATTATCTATATATGGGGAAATCTAGACAGGAGCTTGATTCTGCTCTCTATACTGTCACAGGTTTACAGGACTCAATACATGATCTTATTATGCAATTATGTTTTCTTCTGAAAATGAGACAAAGATGTCTGTGAAGCCAGCTGCCTATTTGTTTCTCTTTACAGACTTTAGAAGTCAACAATGAAGATCTACTCTGGTTAAAAACTGTATTGTCTTTTATGGATTTTTTGTGTTGGTTTTGAAAATGAAAATGACGTTAATACACCCTTTCTGTCCCATCCCCTATAATACCATTTGAATTATTATATAATGTTTTAAAAAGATATGAGTTTGTTATGACTTTTTGGGCTTGATAGGCAAGAACACATAACATTAGACATTTCATATTTAGTTCATTGAATAGAAATATCATCCGTTCTGTAAATGAAAGAACTCATTAAAGGGAGCATAAAGTAGAAGTTCCTGCTTTACATATTTTGTCTTCCGTATTCTGCTTTTCTCTTGTTTTCTTCCTTAGCAATATAGTTGTTATGCTCAGTATGTTTTCCAACTAGAAAAAGAGCTTGCTTCATATTCAGCTGTCATTTTAAGGTGTCTCTCTGTCACAGATACAGATGAATTCTATAGCTCTGAACTAAACTGGTAACAGGGGAGAATAGCCCAGGGATATCACTTGCAGCCCAACACCACATGCATTAGGGTATTCTCCAGGGGCAATCAGCTCAGGGGTTGGGAGAAGTGCTTCCCCCTTGTCCACTGCCCTCCCCTGGTTTTAGGATTGATTGTAGTAATGATATTTGGATTTATTTGGTTTAGTGGTTGGAAGTGTCCATTTCCTACAGTTTTAGTGTGAAATCCCAGTTTCTGTGATTTCCTTGGGATACAACAATTACCTGTTGTTTTAGTATAGGTTGTGCTGTGAAGATTATAAGTTCTGTGTCTTGTCATTGTAGAACGACCTTTCCTCTTGAGGGAAGAAAGTAATCAGCAAAATGTATCTGCAAATACCTGCAGCACAAAACCATTGTTAAATCAAAAGGAACAAAGGAGGAAACATGAACAGCATCTATCAAGTAATGCAGCAGCTCAGCATGCCTTTTGAATTAGGGCTTATGTGCAGGTGCACTTGAAAAATATCCTTTTCAAGCACAAGCTGTTAAAGGATGGGAGTTCAGAGGCCACCTGTCCTTCTGTGAGAGTAAATCTTTTCAGACAACAGCTGAATCAACTGCCCTTAGAATTCATGTACCACAGGCTCATAAATCACATTCCTAGGGAATCATCATGTTGTCACCACTGATGTCAGCCTCAGTTCTCTGAAAAAATCACTGTGTCCATGTGCATGTATTCCATTACCTGAATACAATGATATTTAATGCTCTTCAAATTAAATATATATATAAACTACTACATTATGAGGAATATATGACATTCTTCAAAGTCAAAATACACTTTATCCACTTTTCAGTATGTACCATATGTTTTATGACTGCAGAGCTACCCAATGCACAGCTTTATCCTGACAAGAGTTTGTATTTTTCTCCATGTAATAACTGAAATCAAGAACAATCAGAGACAATGGCAGTGTTAGTTGCATCCTGATACTTTTCATGATGATTGTTTTAACGGAAGTAGTCACAAAAATCAATGAATTTCAGAGTGGCTAAGTTAAGTCAATTAACTATTTACATCATATTCTTATTCAGTTTTAAAGTCACTTAAAAGAAATTAAACTTAATTCACTTCTAATGAGGATCTACAAGTATCTGTTAGCATTTACTTCAATAAATTGTATTTGCAATAACAGCCATAGAGGGGTTTCCGCTTGTGGCTGAGACCTTCACAATTAGCAGGATACACTTGAGTACAAGACATTAAATTACATTAAATATTATTTTATTCAACATGGGAAGGAGCTATAAAGATATTTAAACCAGTTTCTGCAATGTTGTTCCAATTAGGTAATTATTTATTTGGGACAAAAGGCTTTTCTTCCAGATCTCTTCAGAATATCTTTAAAAATTGTTAATATTTCAGGAAAGGGTTTGCCTATTTGCTTTTTTTTTCCCTTAGAATTTTTCTCTTTTCCAACCCTTTACCTTCTGAAAATGAGCAAAAGCCCATGAAAGTGAGGCAAAAAGTCTGCATTAAGGCACATTTTATGAGAAAATAAGGAGCTAAATTAAAATACTAACATTAGAACCTCATTTATACATATCAAAGTTGATTATAATGTTGCTGTATCTTTAAAACACAGTCAAAGGTATTTTACAAAACAGAAGCATTAATATTCAGACATGGCTGTGAAATAGCTGAAAAAAAAATATTTCTTAAGACAGTCATTATAGCATGAGAGTTTATAATTTTTTTCAGTTTGTTATCTGATTTAAAAATTTTTCACTTTAGGGACCAATGCCAAGTTTTTTTTCAAATGACTTTAGGTGCTCCTTTTTATTGGGTATAAACTGAGACACCTTTCAAGTTGTTATCTTTTTAAAATCAGGGTCTTTAAATTGTTTCAAGCTGGACAAAAATTCCTAGGAATTCTTTTTCCTCGGTCTTGACCTGAAATCTTTGCCTTTATAAACATAACAAAACTCCTGAATGTGGAATAGATTACCTCCAGTGGCTGTCTAAAGGCATATTACATGCTCTTTATTATAATCTTAGGATGAAGGAGCTCCAAGTATAATATATTCAAGTACCTTACATTATTCCTGATGAGGTTTCAAGAGAATTGTTCTGAGAAGGGAATGTCATGCTTCACATACATATGCTCAAGATTTGGAGCAAAAGCAAGAATATCTCTTGGTTAGAACTTTAATGTATACATTTTTTTCTTCTCAGTAAAAGGGAGGACTCCTAATTACAATATATCTCCTATTCTAACAAGTGCAGAATCTCCACAGCAAAAGCAGAAAACTGTTCCAGCACAGTACATACTTGAAATACACACCATTCCAGGACAGTGCAAACAAGCCTGCATCAGATCTGACACATGGAAGAACTGCAACCACTAATTGGATATCATTATAGAAGCTATATCCTGTCTGGATTTGGATACAGAGCCTTGAATCCAAAAGAAGCTGTCAGTTGTGGAAATGCTTATACCAAGTTCTTGTGCTTAAAGTTATACAGGAGGTGACAGAAGGTGTTAACATTTTCTCCTGACAGGATATTGGGCCAGCAGCTGAAAATATTGAACCTTTTTTCAATGTAAAACCATTTTAAAGCTGATTGTGTTCAGCGATGAGCCTGTCCATCACTATGTTCTGACAGAAATATATTGAAGTATTCTGCAGTGGGATAAGGATGTTCCATCTACCTAAGTTTAATCTCTGAACAGTTACCTGTTCACTTTGTGTTATCACAGTCACCACAGACATTTAAAAAATACTCCACTGAAATTACCAGTTATGACCTACCTCCCTTTTCCTGCCTCTTCCTCACGGCAAGTTGCACTTAATATGAGACGTAAGTGCCATGAAACTTGCAACTGATTAGGCTGTGTAGCTCAGTGGCTTACTTGGGAATTAAGGTCAAAAGTTTACAGTGTTACCAATTTCTAACTGCTTCAGAACATGATTTTTGTCACTGAGCAACAGGGAGGATAATGTATAAAACTGAATTATTGGTATAAGAATACCATAATTCTGACCTGATGAAAAACTTTTTTTTCGAAATTCTGAGTAAAATAATCTGTATATTTTTAGACAAACATCATCTCTATTAAAAGTACGTGGAAAAATAGATTCTCAGAAAAATTTATGTTTTTAAAGGATCTTCTGTGGTGTTAGTCATAGTGTGTTTTATATTCAGCCTGACAAAGGAATGGAGCACATTCCCTGTGAACCTTTTCAGTTCACACATGTTTCTAACATGCAGCTGCATGAGAGGGAGCCTTGCTGACTCTCAGTGGTGTCTGTGCGACACAGTCACTCCTGCCCTGGTGGCACCTCTGTGATACCAGCTCCCTGTCTGAGCCACGGCAGCCAAAGCGGGGCCGTGTTCAGTTTCTCTCTGTGCTGGATCTTTACCTGCCAAAGGGGTCCCTCACTCCCTTCAGTCCATGGATTCATCCAGCCCCTGAGCTGTCCATTTCTGTCACACTTAACTCCAGCTGGGTTGGGGTAAGCAGTTGGTTTAGGAATTCCCTCTGTGTACACCTGGTGCCACAAGAGACAGCCAGTTCACCCAGCAGTTTATAAGCTCTCTTGATAGATGATGCTAATATGTACAGCCTATATGAGCTTTGTAAAGAGTTTAAAGATGACATCTTTTCCTAAGGACTGTTTTGTGTGTTGACTGTCTTTTCATCCATTTTGTTCCCTAAAAATAAATTTAAAATATTTATAAAATTCAGTATGTATTCTTAGAAAGTTGAACCGGCCTCTTCTTTTCCTTCTGTGCTGTTTTGCTCATCATTTCCTTCTCTTGATGCAAAATATCTGTGTTTTCTATAGAATAATTTTCTATTGAATTCAGAAATTTTGTGGGACATTGATCATATACACCAAATCTATGATTCACTTTTTTTTGCTCTTGTCAAATATGAAACACTTGAGTGTGGTGCAGTAGTAAGTTATCTTTGATTGCAGAGAATGCAGTCTGTTCTAGTTGCTGAAGTGGAATGCCCTTGTTCAAGAAGCAATGAGTTGCCTGGAATGAAGTTTTGTAGAAGACAGCTACAAATATCAAGGACTACAAATTCACAGCTCTTTGCTAAAATAGGTCACGGACTTGGGAGGAAAAAAAATTTAAACAAGTACATCTAGAGTTTCCATGGGTTTGCAACTTGGAATTTAGTTTGCTGCCCACTAAAAATACCTCCTTCATTTTTTTAATCAGTGAGATACTTTAGAGAAAAGGGATCAGAAGAAAGATTTTAGAAGTCAATAGAAGAAAAGAATATAACAGTCTACTTGTCTGTGTTTCCTGAACCTCTTACACATGCTATTTCAGCAGTTATCCGGTGAAGTTTCAACTCCTCACTGCACTACAGATATGATTTTTCAGCAATTTGAATGACATTTTTTTCTACTCCCAAAGTATTTGTCCACAGCATCTGTGCAAACTTGGCAGCATAGAGAGCAGATTTTCATTACCTTAACAGCTGCTTAAAAGATGACAACGACATGACTTGGGCTGATGTGATATTTGGAAAAGAGACCCATCTTCATAAAAAACTTAAATAAATAAATGATGGCACTCACCTGAGCCAGTATAGATGTTAGTAATCACATTAGCTTTATTCCAGATGAGAAAATGTATTTGCTAAATGTCCTGCATGAGGTTGTGCTAAAAAAAAAATCACCATATCCAATACTGAATAGTTCATGCACAGTCAGTGAAATATTGCCATCAGCTAATTTAAAAATTGCAATGTATAGAATTGAGGTGATCTGAGAATTTCATACACGGGAGATATTCAGACAAATAGTCAGAATAGGAACTAGAGAAACAAAATGTGATGTTCATGATAATGAGATCCTAAAAGAATACTGCAAGGTCATTAAAGGATGAAAATATGAAGAGTAAAAATCTCTAAACAGTATCAGTAAAGCTTTTCTACAAGAGAAAATGGTCACTGTAGAAGAATGAATGAGGAAAAAAAAATAAATTTTCTTGCATATTCTTAGGAGCTAATTTAAAAATATTCACTATTTCAAGACATTTGTCTTCCTTTTCAAGATATTTGTTCTTCTTTTCTAGATGGTTAATGGTGCAGGCTGCACTTTTTTTTTTTTCCCCACCCCTTTTTTTCTTTCTGATCTCTTGCAAGAGACAACACCAGACAGATTGGAACTACTTCTTAAGAAACACTACTGAGCATTGATTTCAGTGTGCCTGGTCCCTGGGTGCAGTGCAGAACTCTGGACTGCTGGATTGGGAAGTTCAAACCTGCAGTTGAACATAAACTCCCTCCTTCCATGTTCCATCATGCTCTGCCTCTGATCTGCAGGAGCATCCAACTGAATTGTGAAGCTGAACACTTGAGCATGGGGGGAGAAATAAGCTCTGTGCTCAAGCTGAATACTTTAGCACAGATGCTCAAGAACAGACAAGTCCTGATCCAAGACCTGAAGACAGCTGCACCACAGTATAGATACAACAAAAAATTTTTGTTAAATTAGTCTTGTTATTTTTCTCCTGGTAGTAACATCTATTTCTAGAAGCCATTAGACAGAAATTGCTTCATCAGATCAGAGTTCCCATAGTAGTTGAAAGTCTCAGTACTTACTGAAATCCTATGTGAAAACCCAATTATATTTTTTTAAACTTCTCCACATATAAGTTAATCACAAAAATATTTAAAAGAAGATATTAACAGAATTTTAACAATGAAACAAACAAAAGGTCCAGATAGGCTAATTTCATATCATCCCCCTGAAATGCTAATAAATAGTTGTATTTTATTTTTTCAAACCAAGTGTACCAAATTTCTATTGTGAGAAAGAAAAAGAGAACAGCTTTTAAGCATTTAGACCTACTTATCTGGATTCTAGAAGGTAAATATTTCTGTCAGATCATGCTTAATACAAGACAATTTTTTTATTTCTTCTTATTTAACCCAAACTGAAGTTCTAATCAAGGTGAAGATATCCAATGGCAAAATTCTTTAAATACTTTTCTTAGATTTACAGTTTGCTTTGGTGCAAGAGTATTTTTTTTTAATTTCTTTATTTTCTTTCTGTTTTCCCTCCTCATACTGAGTAAGCAATTCTCTATTAACAGTTCATTTGGGCTTAGATATGGATCTTAATTAACAAAAAAAATTGTGAGCAGGCGCTAAATCCCTGCCCAGGAATAGAAAGGAGTCCCAATGGCACAGGTTTTCCCAGCATCAATTTAATGAACTACCACTATCTAAATAGACCAGATGATTGGGAGAGGATATGTCTTTATTAGACATACTTCTTGAAATATGATGTGTAAATAAAAAAACTAAGCATCATAGTCTATACTTTGGGAAGGACGTAAGCTTATACTATAAGAGGAATATAGAAAATGAACCATACTGTAGTCTTTAACAAGAGCAAGTGATAGAAAAGATTGTAGTAAGATCTGACTAATAATCCAGCCTAAACATTTTTTTTTTCTCTTCTGAGTAGAGGCAACATTAAATTTTTTTTTTTATATTTTGTTTGCTTGCTTTTTCAGTCCAATTCCAATATCTGTACATAGAGTGAGTTGTATAATTATCTTCAACAGCCAACAGCCTGATGGTTTCCACTGTAAAAGAAATCAAGTTCAAATCAGGAGAAGGAGAAATTTAAAATACTGGCCTTCTGTGCAAGGGACCTAAAAACTTACCTGTGATGTCTCACTCACTTAAGAAATACAATAAAGTAAAATAAATTCATTATAGGTTTGAGACATTTCCAGGGGGGAAAACAAAACAAAACAAAACAAAACAAAACAAAACAAAACAAAACAAACAAACAAACAAACAAACAAACCCCAAAACACACACACACACAAAAAAAAAAACAAACCCACAAGCAAACACCAAAAAAATTACTTAAGAATGTTTCCATGAGAAGATTTTTTGTCTCGGATCTGACTGAAATTGAAGCACAGGCATGAGAAGGGATCATCCAATCTACCAGAACTGCCTACGGTATGATTTATTTTTTGTACTGTACAGAGCATAAGTCACAAGTAAGGTTTCTTTGTGTTAGATACATAAGACAATTTAGCCATGCTTTCTTAAGCTAAAAGTTCTTTAGATAGATAAATTCAATTTATCTTATAAGGAAAGTAATAAATTCTAATTCTACTATTACATTTATCAAAGTCAAATTATCAGTGCAAGTCATACTGTTATTCCCAGTCTGAATATCCACACCATTTTTTTCTTTTTCCTTTGGAGTACTAAAACAGACATCCTCAACTAGCAAAAAATATGCATTATTTTAAAAGTCTTGGGTGTTTCCCATCCTTATTTAACTTTCCACTGCCACTTGTTTTGTTAAAGCTGCTAATGAGCTTTTGCTGATGTAAATTGCTGACTCATTTTTGATACTTTGCTAAAACGAACCTGATTTGGAAAAATGTTTTCTTTTCAGTTCTTCTAGTGTATTCCTTTTCTTCAATGAAAAATGTTTTCTGTGGCTTAATTTGTTTTTGTAAAATAAGCTTGCATTTTTATCTCAATTCACTTATTTTTTTTTTCATTGTCAAGGAATATTATATCATATTGAGCTCTCGCAAATCTGTTCCTTTTAACCCACTTTCCCATTACTTCTCCTTTATAGTCAGAGAGCAAGACTCTTATGTTGAGACATTGACTGAATCAATTTTCCAAATACTTCATATTTGCAAATTTCTCTCAGTTCTTGGAAATTTTGTGATGTAGATTACTTGACTTTAATAGCATGAGCAACTATTTTCTTTGAGTTTTCACTGTTATGTGTAGCTTTCACTTTTGTCTGCAGAAATGATGGACATTTCCATACAAATCTTTTGCAAAGTATTCATCTATTTTTAGGAGCACTGAGAGATTATAATTTTTATCTTCTTTTTCCTGTAATGCACTGCTGCTTCACTGTAGGTTTTCTCGTTGTTTTATCGATTTCTATACTTAAGGAGGTTTTGCTTTTAATTTTTTCTGTAGGGTCTGACTCCTCTAAATTTCTTGACCTCTCAGACCCCTCTTTGCTGGTTTTAATATTCTCTCTGAAGTCCTGTTCTACAGCATGTCCCCTTTGTCTGAGATATCAACTCTAATTTTTCTTGTATCATTAACGTTTTAAATAAATTTCTGTCTTATCTTCATTCTCTAATCTCAAACGAATGGAACAGCTGGGTTAGTAGAAAACTTCCCTTATTTTCTAAAGGGCTGGCTTCTTGAAGGCAAAAAACTCAAAGGCCTATTTGCTTGAATTGATAAGTCTTGAATTAGACTGATTGTCTGGTTACTCAGCTTAATAATTTTCAGTTTTTTGTCAAACTAACATATATCATATATTCTGTCACATTCTGTCATGACAAAAATGAAATTACGCTATAGTATAGTGTCATGGCTCTTAGACTTGATTTAATTGATGCCACTACTAGCAAAATAATCTAGGAATAAACTTTCTAAATTATTTGAATATTCGTCTGCATTTGAACTTGGGCAAAATATCAGTCCATAGACATTTGTCATAATTAATCAAATTTCCATTTCAGAATCTTTAACATTGCCCCCTTTTTCTTCTTCTTTTTTTTTTTTTTTTTTTTTTTTTTAATTTCTAACTTTTTTACAATTATAATTGTATAAATACAACTTTGGGGCAGGGGGGGAAAGTAGAGCTGCTGAAATGAATCATGAATAGCATTTTGTTTGTGGGGATGAAAGATCTGTGAGTATTTGTGAGATGCTCATTCTACTGCATATATGGAAAATGAAAGACACCACTAAAATGTTCAAACTGATAGTTGGAAGATTCTGACTGTAACAAAAAATAAAACTATGCCTCCCATTTCACAGGCTTCCAAAGAGAAATAATTTCAAATTAGCAAGTATGAACAGTTCTGTGTCTTATCTCCACATTGGAGTTCTCTGCAATTCCTAATGAAAAGTGGACTCCTGGGGACTGCTTACTCTGCATACTGTCAACATTATGTCAAAGGCTTGAGCTACAGAAACATACTATCATCTTGTTGAGTCTGGCCTTCTTAAGACATATTCAGTCTCTGTGATAGAATTCAGAGCAAGATAAATTAATGCTTTCAGATGCTTCCTCTGTTAGAGACCTTTCTTAAATTAATTTGTGATTATAAGAAAATTAGATTCCAAAACCAAAAAAAATCTTGTCTGCTGGGAACTGAATGCAGCAGAAGCTAAACTACTTATAAAAGATACACCCAAAGTGGTTTATTATACAACATGATTTTTACTTTTAAGGGTAATGTAGTGTGTACCCGTCCTGCTTCAAAATGAAAACAATTCAGCCTTGTAGCAGACCATTACTTAATTTATTAATTTAAATTCAGTGAATGATATTTATTTTAGATGTAAACATGTGAAACAAGATAGACTGATAATCTTCTTTTATTCCTTGGCTAATTACAACATGATGTTACACTTTTTATCTGTGGCTCCCTAGAAGCGTAATACCAATGAACTGCAAGCCTTTCTCGTGATGAAAGGTTGATTCAGTCTCCAAACACAATCATTCCTGGCATTGTTCTTGCACACACTGCCAACAGTATCAAAAGATATATTAGTTTTAGTCTTTACTTTTTCTGCTCCCCTGGGACCTTGGATGTTTCAAGCACTTCTCATTTATGTTTGAATCAAAATTAAATCCTTTCAAAGGAGGAAAGCTGTTTAGATAAATCCACTGAGTTACCTTGTGCTGTTTTCTCGTTTAGCTCACTTTTGGAGCAGTTTCCAAAGCTGTGAGCTTTTAATCCTGTAAGACTACTAAAAAGAACTGAATCTTACTTTGTGTAAAGAAGCTGAAAACACATCTCACACTGAGATTAACCTCCTGCTTTGCAAGTTAGAGAAGAATGCTTTAAAGGCAGAAAAAGCTAAAGGTTTACTCAAGTGGAAATGAGAAAACAGTTCAGAAAAATCTGGAGGTGAGGAAAAGGTCAGGAGGTAAAAAAAAAAAAAAAGGTATTTTGTTAAGATATGGCAGGTTATGCACAGCAGTATTTCCCTTTAATGAGAAATACTTTTATCTTGTCTATTCTTGAGTAATTATGTAAGTATATACACACAAAAACTTTAAGAAATTATTTATCATTTTAAATTACTCTAAATTCTGAATTGGTATGGGAAATCATCTCTTTATCAGACACAATATTGCTGAGCCTTACAATTTTAATTTTTTTTTTGCATACTGTTTAGAATGGATATAACAGAATACTCTGTACCCCAAGCCAAAGTCAGATAAAATAACTGAGGTCTACTGAACATTTAATTACTTATGTCAACAAAAGTGCTTCAACAGGACACATTAATAAAAGTTCATCATAGAATCTCAACAGCCAGCAGAAAATGTAGGAGCTACAGGAACATACAGAGGGCCAGGTTCAAGCTATTTCGCTGCATATCTCCAGACAGGATCCTGAGCAGTCAATTAATGACTGTGCTGTGGTATCTACCCCACATGAGAATTTAGCTCTTTTAAATGAAAGTATAAACATGACAGCTGTGAATCCAGGCAATTGCTTGATAATAATGGACTGGTAATTTTTATTGACGAGTAACAACTATCTGAATTTATTTCTTCTGGGAAGCGACCTGTAGGTTATTCACCTCCACTGATATTTGTATTTTTCTGTAGTTTCAATTGATTCTTGAGCAATATATGACTAGTAATATTTCTGTGCCTTGATTCATTTACTTCCAAATTCATAAGGAGTGTTCTGAAGAACTCTTCAAATAGTTCTGTATCTTAGACGACTGGAAAGACTTTTGGTTTTATTTTCATTCTAAAGAAACAAATATTCAGTCTTGCTTCATTTAGATTATTGTGACAGATCATAATCAATGTACTTCAATCTTGTCCTATGAAAAAAGAAAAAAAGAATCTATTTCACAGTCTATTATGAAATAAAAATTTGGGTCATCAGACAATACATTTATGAGAATTTCATAGACTGCCTTTCCTAGCTATTTGTTGCTGTTCATTGCAAGCAACAACCAGCTTGATTCACCAAAATCAATAAAATACATTTCAAACCCAGCTACTTTAAAAATAGATATGTTTTACTTTATATTAAAATATTATCTTAGCTTCTGCAATGAGGATAAATCTATGTTGTTGGGGTTTTTTTCATAAACATATTCAGGTCTAAAATCTCAATTCAAACCTGAAAAACACCTTTAAAATAGCATAATGGAATTTCAAGATACACCTTTGTATTCTAAATCTCTTTTTAAATTAGTTTGAAAATAGCCATCCTGTCTTATCTATTCGTATACATGATTAAACATGAAATTAATGTCAAATATAAAATGATACACAAGAAAATAAAAAATGAACAATATGCAACTCATTTACAATTGGTTCTCTGTTTTCCTTTTAAGAAAATCACTGTCGTATATCTGATTAATAATTAAAAAACTGTAGATGAAGTTAAGAGTTCTGGATGCTTCTTCTTCAGTGAATCTAAGGTAAGTAATCACATGGGCAGGCATACACACAGGGAGCACAGCAGGGAAAAATCTGTTTACCATCTTATTTTTCTGGGAATACATAGGAGAAGTTAAAAATAAGAGTGCAACATGCGAACAAATTACACCTTCAGATTTAAACATGTTTTGGGTTATGCAAGACAGAAGTGTCAAGCTGACCTGGGTGAACAGCACAACAGCAACAATAAAATTGACTCCTAACAGCCAAAAAGAGGTGTCATCTTAAGTGTCATCACTGAACAGTGTTGTCCTCTCCAGCTGATTAACTACATCAGAGCATTAACAACAGACTAGTCAAGTCATCTTTCTGTCATGCTATTCTATAAATCTATCAACTATGGAAATAAGTCAGTTTGAAATGTCCAATCATTTTAACCAATATTCCAGGTTAACAGATCATGTTCAAACTGTGAATACTTCATACATACTCCACTGAAAGTTAATCAATATACTCAAAAAAGAGACTCTCAGTCTGTAAGTTTGTCATTGATTATAAATGTCACTTGCAGGTTCAATAAAATACTTTAACAGAATCAAATTAAATTAAAGTAAGTCTGTGCCAACATCTCTCCCTTCCCACAGGCTTAGCTCCTGATCCATTTAATGATTTGTTTCAATTACTCAGTAATACACTATAAAAGCCTGGCAATCCAAGCACCTTTTTAAAACATATTTTGTGTTACTTTTTACTTACTGACATGTCTTTAGCAGTAAGCTGTAATGTAAGTATCCAAGGACAAAAAAATTGAAATAATATCTAACTTTGTACTTTGTAATTTTGTGAAGAGGACTAAACATTTTTGTACCCTTTGATCCAAGTACCAGCTATCTACTGTGCAAATATGATTTCAGTTTTGAGGAGAGGTGCTCTTTGTAAACTCCTGCAAAGATTTATCTAAATTTAAATTCAGACCACAACCACATTTCAGGTCTAGCAAAGGAAAAGTTTCTTTCAATCACCTCATAGATAAGAGATTTATCAAATAAAAACACATTTTGAAAAGAAATAGAAGTAAATTTAATAGCAAGAAAACACTACTTCTAGAATTCTACTTTATGCTTAAGGGGAAAGAAGTGTTTCCATATGTGAATCATCCGGCACCTTATTGAGAAGTTTAAGCTATTTCTAAACTGTTATTTTTAATTACATTTGATATTAAAACCTATTATGTTGTTCAGAACGTCAGCAGTATGGCTTGTCAAACTTTCATATTTAGTAAGTTTTGGTGATAAAACTTGGAATTAGCTTTAACAAAACCATTTAAAAACAGAAACTCTGAATCACTACAATCTACTTGTAATTCATTCTTCAATTTCCCCATGCAGGCAAATCATGGAATGCAAAGAGGCTCAAGTCTGCTTTCAGAATACAAGCCTGAGGAAAAATGGTATGACTAAGATGAGACATCATAGATGAAATTGGAGAAAACATATCCAAGAGAGTAATGTGCTTTTGCACAGCATCATAGAGCCATATCACCCATAGCAATCACCTTTTTCTGTGTTTTCAATATATGCATAGCATCAGGATGAAAGAAGTAATTGTTCTCCCACTGCACCAGACAGGAAAGTCTGTCTAACTCTTTTTGTTTGTCCTTGTTTCTAGGACAGTCTCAGAATATTGTTCTCTCATCCTCTACCAGGTTCTGTAATGAAGGCTGCAGCAGGTTTTTTATCCTTTCCCCCTTCCTCTAGTTTTAAATATCGTATGACAAAGGGCATACATCATTTGACCAAATCTTTTAATTTTGCTTCTACTATGCTTACTTCTAGAATTGCTTTGCATAGATGGATGAAGTAGTTGAACAATTTCAGACCATGGAAAAGTTATTAAATTCACAGTTTTCTTTTCTCACTTGTAATTGATTCCAGAGAGAAAACACACACATTAATACATATTATCTTGTTTGCAGTACAGATGTCAGACGACGAAGTCATTCCCTATATGAAACTCCCATTGAAGCCAGGGTCATCCCTACAAGTGGACAGCAGGTCAGACGCACATTTACTTTCATAAAATTTTTATGCATTGACAGAGTGTGTTTACTTTCTAATACATTACAAGGAGTGATGGGTAAACCAGAAAGTTTCTCAACACTTGGAAAAACACCAAAAACTGAGGATGCTCTTTTGAACTGTATTCCAACTGTCTAAAGCCACTTGATTCTCCACAGCTGGGCTGGAAGATTTACAAGATTAGATATTTCAGCACTTCTGCTTTCCATCCTAGCCAAGTGAAGACAGTTTAAATTTGAAAAGAAGGAGGTGGAGAAAGGGGAGAGCCGAGAACAAGACCATGGCAAGCAGTATATATGAACTTGATTTTCAAATATTTGCATGTTCTTAATGTGGGTATCTCAGTGACTCTGGCCCCAGACCATGCAACACTTTGTTTTCTCACTTACATAAGCCATAGAACATTCATTTCTACCCTAGGTTGTAGATTTATATCCCAAACAATTTGGTCTGATACAGCAGGATGTCAGAGTCAATGAACCCATAACTAACAGACAGACTCCCAATCAATGCAGAAATGAGACCCCAGTCTCAATTTTATCTTAGTTCCCCTGAAAGTAAAACAGAAGAAAGTGGAAATTTCATTCACCTTTCTTATTAAGGATTATGTTCTTCTAGATACTGGAAAGTAATATGGCTACTGAAGGAAGCTTTGTTGAATTTTTCATGGAACCCACTGTATCAATCACTTTGAATCTCTCATTTTCACATTCACATATTAATCAACCTGAAGTTTAAATAAGCCAAACTGAGTCCTATCTGAATTGATATTTTAATACCCATTTTTCTTCATGACAGAACTATGCATCAGATGCCATGTGAAAGTAAATATTGCACTAGGTTAGAACTTCATTTTTACATCATATTGTACTGTTTCTTTGACAGATGTTTGGAGAGGCTTATCCTAGCAGATACTGATGATTTTATTCAAAACACTTACACAAGCAATCTGGCTGGCTGTTTTAAAGCTTCATAACAGATATAGGAAAAGTTCATAGAACAGCTGCTTCTTTTTGCTCCATTGCCATCAATTAGAGTATTTCAATAACATAAAAAACTAAAATCCCAGAACACATACCCACTAATTATTTCTTTTAATACCTAAGCTCTTACACTAAATATTTTAGTGAAACTGCTACTAGCATTAATAGATTAACAAAAAAATTATGCTTGGGTATTTAATTTATATACGTTTAGTTTAAAAATAATTTTTTTCAGAAAAATTATTCCAGCTGTCAGGGAGCAGCAGGAATGGGGCAGCTCTCAGACAGAGATAAGCCAGGAACCATGATTACCTCAGCACTTCAGGCTGGGCAGGGATGCTTCCACAGGCTGCAGTCAATGGTCCTGATCAGGGGTGGTAGCATCAACAGATTCAAGTGACAAATCCAGATAAGACAAGGCGATGAGTCAGCTTGTCCAGGAAGACCAGTCAAAAATGGCAGGAGACTGGACTGGAGGCAGGTCTTTAGAGATAAGTCTATATGTCAACTGTGTCCAAGCTCCACCCTACAAGTCCAGGCAGGAGGGCAGAACTGTAGGTAGCAGAACATGTGTACTTAAAGATCATTTGGGAAGGTGAGGGTGTTGAGACTGTAGCATAAATGCAGCCCACAAACCCATAGGCAGGTCCCAAATAAGGTTCAGCATACATACAGCCTTTTGGTGCCCTCTGAGACCTACAGTTTTCATTACAATGCACTGAAAGAAGAAGCAAGCTCCACATCATTGAACCCTTGTGAAAAGTATCTTAGTGCTGTTATTTTTCAAGGTTGGAGAAGGTGTAGTATATGGGGTACAATACTAGGCAGAAAGGGAAGCTAAGCACTTCTGAAAAGGTTTTCTGACTCTGCCCAGTCCTCACTAATAAAAACCTAATAAGCTTAGTCTTGCTGTCTCTCCAGTTATTTGATTCTACAGTCACTGAATAGGTCATGGCAGTTTCAACACAGATAGAGAGCAACTGAACCTCAAAACATCTCCTAGCCTAGGTGTGGGAGGGCATTTTCCCACCTAGAGCAGACAAAGCTCTCAGGCATATTCAGAGGAAAGAAGTAAAAGATGGGATAGAAATGAGGAATAATGAAAGGAAAAAAGAAATAAAATGCTGAAAATTAAATATTTTTACAGAATAAACTAATACAAGGCATAAGTACAAATCAAAGTAATGGTATCTGAGTTCAAACTTTCCCTTAAATATCATTCTATCAATGAATTAAGAAGTATTTCCTTGAATAAATAAACAAACTATCTTAGGGTGAATTTATTTGTTGAGATTTTAATACAGTATGAATTTCAGTTTAAACTTTTCTCACATAAGTCTCTAGCTGCAATGCATCTGAACTCCCCAGTGTCAGCTCACACTACTTTTTCCCCACTGTGGGAGCCTTAATAACATTTCTTTCCTTTGTTTAGTTATCTAGTTGCCCAAAACTTGAAAGATTTTTTTTTTTTTTTTAATGTTTGAATTTCCCACCTCTCTCCCACATGGGAACTGAAACTGGCAAAAGACTTCACACTTTACTGAATACACACTTTAAGAGCAACATGAGTGTATAAGCATTATTTCTATAGAAAAACAGCTTAAATAGTCTGGTAACAATACCTAGAATGTTCACTTAACTATTAGCATCAAAATAGCAGTGGTTTGGGTTTTTAGAGCCACATCTTCATAGGCCTGTTACTCTTTTCCAGAAATTTGATAGTTGGCAGCTCAGATAAACTTCTCTACTTAACAGATGTATCTCAAAACACTCCTGTATCTCCAGTTTATAATGGTTTAAATAATTTTGTGGCATTTATACATTTGTGTCTATAAAAAATGTCTCTATGTTTATAATCCGAAATGTGGATAGAAAGAAATTAATCCTTGAGTTTAGAAACAGGAATATGCTCTTTGGCTGCTATGAAAAGTTATGTTCTGTGCTGTATGTATTAAATACATTTTAGACATAAACTGACATAAACTAAGTCTATTATTACCTTCCATTTTTGTGGCTGAGTCATTTCCCTTAGGTTCTTCCACCGGCTCAGTTACATAACATTTCAGCTTCAGGGAGAAAACATCGACCAATTGGTGTCTTAGGATGCAAAGACCCAAAATACTGAAGTATTTGGTTCAGTCGTCATAATTCACTGTCTTATTTAAATCAGGCAGAATAGTGAAGACTGAAAGGATCCTAAAAGAAAAAGTTACATGACATAGCAAAAATTTTGGAAATGAAAAGATTTATTTCAAGCCAACACTGTAATCTTTTATTATCATATTAAATCATTTCATCCAATGGAAATTGGGCCAATTTGTTATTAAAGTCTTTTAGAGTAAACATAAGGCTTGTCTTGATTTACTCAAACACCCAGTCAGTATTAGTAAGATTCTGATTGCTGTCAGGAAATACTACAGTATTGACAATAGAATAAATTTGGGAGTGAATGGAAATAACTAATGGAATACTGAAAAATGCTTCTGCTAGATAAAGATAGGCAAAATAATTTCAAATTTTTAACCCACTTGAAAATTCTGGGCTTGAAATGTCAGCTCAGGCTTGGGCTTGGGCTTTCTAGGGAAAGAATGAGATTAAAGGAGGAATGGCAGAAAAAAAAACTAGGGAAAAGTATGTATTGGGAGCTGGAAAGAAGACAGTAGGCTTAGTAAAGTAATGATATGGATGTTATTTACAGGTTTTTTAAAAGAAAAGAATTCTGCACAGAACAGTATTTTTAGTGAAAAAATTAAGTTCCTTTTCAACTGAGATTGAAGTTAGTTCATTTAAGTGCTCATCTGTATCACAGCTTCCCTCCAACTAAATTATAACTTCCCAGGCATTTTTGAAGACAGCATGTGGGAGATGTTTTTAAAACTAGTTACACAAAAAGCAAGCATCCTTCATTGCATAAATCTTTTCACTTTTGAGTAAGAATATCTTGGTAATTACTGTTGCACAACTTTTC
>JADMLD010000648.1:0-90725 GCA_017589585.1 Phylloscopus whistleri
AATGTGCATTTATAACACTCAGGAGAGCAGAAAGGAGTGGGAAGAGCAGCCTGGCAGGGGGCAGGGATGGAGGGGAGGGAGGCTGAGGCAGAGGGCAGACGCAGGGATTGCACAGTCGCTGCTTGTTGGGTTCCCGGCAGCCGAGGTGGGTCTGTCAGAGCTCCTCACCCCGGAGCTTACTCAGCACCGGAGCCGCTCCTGCCGCCTCTGTCCCGCCTCTTCCCGGGGGGGAAAAGCCCAGCCCTGCCCCTCAGCCTCCTGCCAGCTGCTCACACCCAGGGCAGGTGGAGCAAACCCCCTCAGCTGGGTGATTCACGGTGCCAGCGAGCACCGTGTTTGGGGCTGGATCCATCCCTGCTTCATCTCAAACAACTCTCATTCGCACAGGCTGAAGATGTTTTGTTTTGTTGGAAATGTTTTGGAAATGTTTTGTTTGTGGGGTGGAAAGTGTTTTGAAGGTACCACGCCACTGGAGGGCACGTCTGACACAGAGCTCAACTGCTCTGGCAGCAGAGTGAAGTCCCAAATTGAGGGCTGAAAAATGGGTTCTGGGGTGCTCATGGAACCTCTGAAATGAAGGCAAGTGCACGTGTTTGGGGCTGGATCCATCCCTGGCTCATCTCAAACAACTGCTCCCGTTGGCACAGGCTGAAGATGTAGGGAAATGTTGTGTTTGTGGGGTGGGAGGAAGTGTTTTAGGGTACCACCCACTGGAGGGCACGTTTGACAGCAGGAGGTGAAGTCCCAAAGTGAGTGAGGGCTGAGAAATGGGTTCTGGGGAGTCATGGAGCAAGAGGGAACCTCTGAAATGAAGGCAAGTGCACGTGTTCAGGGCTGGATCCATCCCTGGCTCACCTCAAACAACTGCTCTTGTTGGCACAGGCTGAAGATGTAGGGAAATGTTGTGTTTGTGGGGTGGGAGGAAGTGTTTTAAGGTACCACCCACTGGAGGGCACGTTTGACACAGAGTTCAACTGCTCTGGCAGCAGGAGGTGAAGTCCCAAAGTGAGTGAGGGCTGAGAAATGGGTTCTGGAGTGCTCATGGAACCTCTGAAATGAAGGCAAGTGCTGCCAAATGATCTGACACTGCCACTTCACTGAGCCTGAAAGTGGCTCAGCCTAAAGCTGTTTGCTGGGGGCATCACTGGGGTTTGCTCTGGATGTTCTTGGTGCTGCTTCTCTTCTGTGCTCCTTTGGCTCTGAGCTTTGCTAGGCTGGGCACACCCAGGCTGGGAAATTGCCCATTTCTGCCCAGGCTGACTGAAATCCTTGGAGGAATAAAGATGGAGCAGAGGTGGAGTTCTCCCATCCCTTCCCCTTTGCCCCTTGCCCCCACAGGTGTGCTCAGGGTGACCCTGAGGCTGATCCCACCAACAAACTGGGATTTGGAGGGCCCCAAAGCACGACCCCCATCCAGTCCTAAGGATTTGGGGATCATCTGCAGTGCTTCACTCTGGATTATAAATTCAGGATGAGGTTGGTTCTGGCTCAAATTGGTCACCAGACATAACAAAAACAGACCTGGCCCAAATGGTGCTTCCAGTGAGGGGTTGGTGGAGTGACACCCCACTTCCAGGGATGTCATTCCTTTGGAGTGACGTCTTTGTCAAGCGTGGATGCAGAGAGCAGCTGAAGATTATCTCCAGATCTTTTTGTAGGCCACTTTGAGACCCAACCTTTAAGCTTCCTGCCTTGAAGGATGCCAAGATTCCAGGAAATAAAAATGTGGTTGGTTGGTGGCTTGCTGTGGTTTCTTGTTTTTGATGTGTTTTTAAATGTATATGTAATTTTGAAACAGCTTTAAATTGGGTAACTGGATTAGCAAATTGCTGCGTGTGTTTATTTTTACAAGGGTGATTCAGGTTAGTGGAAATCTTAAATCACTGTTAATCTTCATTACCATGCAAAATGCAGGACAGAATTCAGTAAATGTGTGAGGGTGACACACTGAGCTTCGGTGTAAACACTTAAAAATATGAGTGAGCCTCCAAATCATGCTGCCTCAACAAAATAGAGTTGTTCCAGTGGGGTAGGGAATTCTGGCTATTTTTTCCCCCACCTCCCCATTTCATGTGACTCTGTGCTCCATTTCTGCCATCCTCCTCTCAGCTCCATTTCCCTGCTGGTAAATAGAATGGTTTTATTTAAGTTGTTGTGTAGCTCTTGCTGAATTATGAGGAGGAGCTGGGGAAGGGGCTCAGCCTGGAGAAAAGGAGGCTCAGGGGGCCCTTGTGGCTCTGCACAACTCCCTGACAGGAGGGGACAGCCAGGTGGGATCAGGCTCTGCTCCCAGGGAACAGGGACAGACAAGAGCAAACAGCCTCCAGGTGTAACAGAGGAGGTTTTAATTTGGTATTAGGGAATATTCCTTCATGAAAAGGGTTGTCCAGCCCTGGCACAGCTGCCCAGGGCGGTGCTGGAGCCCCATCCCTGCAGGGATTTAAAAGCTCTGTGGATGTGGCACCTGGGGACATGGTCAGTGCTGGGGGAATGGTTGAGCTCAGTGATCTTTTCCAACCTGAATGATTCCAGGATTCTGTGATTTCCCCAAGGACTCACTGGGGGTGTGGGGGAAGCAAAATTTCTTCTGTGTTGAGCAACTTTGTCATCAGCCAGTAGTGGATGTGTCAGGAAACCACAGCTGAATTCATACCACTTCTTTCTTTGGTGGTGTTTGGTTTTTTTTCTTCAGGGCTTGCACAAAGCCTCTGGAGTTGTTCAGGATGATGCAAGAAGTATCCATCAGCTTTAGAACAGATGTTCTCGTGCCAAATGTCTCTCTGAGGTGAGCAGAGGGACTGTTGCATTTGATAACACAATCATGGAATGTTCTGGGTCGGATGGGACCTTAAAGCTCATCCCATCCCACCCCCTGCCAGGCAGGGACACTTTCCACTGTCCCAGGCTGTTCCAAGCCTCATCCAGTGTGGCCTTGGACACTTCCAGGGATCCAGGGGCAGCCACAGCTTCTCTGGGCACCCTGTGCCAGGGCCTCCCCACCCTCACACCAGGAATTCCTTCCCAATCTCCCATCCATCCCTGCCCTCTGGCAGTGGGAAACCATTCCCTGTGTCCTGGCACTCCATCCCTTGTAAATCCTCTCTCTCCATCTTTCCTCTCAGCTCCCTCAGGTACTGGAAAGCTGCAATTATGTCAGCCTGGAGCCTTGTCTTTCCCAGGCTGAACAATCCCAGCTCTCCCAGGAGAGCTGCTCCATCCCTCTCATCACCTGCTGTGGTTCTGCTCAAACCAAAGCAGTGGCTGCAGCACTGCTGGTTAACAGCAGGGGCTTTCTTTCAGGGCTGTCACTGCTGCCTGGCTGCTCCCAAACTCCAGCTCTCAGCTCCTGTTCTCCTGCAGGAAAGGTTTCCTGGGGCTCATCCAGGAGGGAACCTGGGCTGGCAGCCCCTGGCTCACAAATCATATCCACTCTGCTTAAACTTCACTTAAACTCACTGTCTAGTTAAGGGGAGTTAAGGAAAAGGAAATAAAAGGATGAATTCTTTTATTGTCCACAGTGTTAAAAAGTCCTGGCTGAGTTGTTTATATTTGACTTACTGTTTCTGATGTTTTTGATTTTGATTTTATTGGTTTTTTTCTTCCCCAGGTCACTGGCTATTTAGATGACTGCACCTGTGATGTAGAAACCATCGATGCCTTCAACAACTACAAACTGTTTCCTAGACTGAATGAGCTCCTGGAAAGTGACTATTTTAGATACTACAAGGTCATTTTCTCTTACCAGAACTGTATTTATTTGTGTGCTGCTGTGTTTTTTTAATCTCCCCTGAACTTATTGCTGATCTTTTTAAAATCAGACACCTGCATTTTAACCCTGATCTTTAAGGGTGCAGCCCAAGAGAAGTTGGACCCTTCTGTTATGAGGAGGATCTTAATAAGATGGGATGCACTTTTAAGAGGATTTCAGAGATATTTCCTTATCCATTTTTTCCCTCTTAAGCAACACATCAGTGAGAGAGCTTCCTTTGGTGAGCTGTGATTTAAAGATGCTGATGAGCAGTGATCCATAATTAGAGGATTCACAGGGACTCCCTGCATTAGTTCCAGACACTCAGGTTCCTTGGTGCTGTTGCTGCCAGACATTCCATGGATCAGGTTCCATGAGGTGGATTCTGCTCCCATTCATTTTTCCCTTCATGCCCCTCTCTTCCAAACCCACCAAATCTCGTTAAATGTGAATTGTTTTGGAAGAATGATCCTTGATGCCAACTCCTGGAAGAGAAAAACTGGGATTTGTTAAAGAAGCTCATGTTCTTTCTCTTTCCAGGGTTGGGTTTGTAACAGAAATATTGAGATACTTCAGATATTTAGACTGTCAGACTTTCAGACTTTCTGGTCTGAAGGAAGTGTAGAATCCTGGAATTGCAGAATGGTTTCATCCAGTTCCACCCCCTGCCATGGGCAGGGACACCTTCCACTATCCCAGGCTGCTCCAAGCCTCATCCAGCCTGGCCTTGGACACTTCCAGGGATCCAGGGGCAGCTACAGCTTCTCTGGGCACCCTGTGCCAGGGCCTCCCCACCCTCACACCAGGAATTCCTTCCCAATCTCCCACCCATCCCTGCCCTCTGCAGTGGGAGCCATTCCCTGTGTCCTGTCCCTCCAGCCCTTGTCCCCAGTCCCTCTCCAGCTCTCCTGGAGCCCCTTCAGGCCCTGCCAGGGGCTCTGAGCTCTCCCTGGAGCCTTCTCCTCTCCAGGTGAACATTCCCAGCTCTCCCAGCCTGGCTGCAGAGCAGAGGGGCTCTGGCCCTCAGCACATTTTGGAATTATGGAAATGTCTGTGTGGGAAAGCAGGAGCAGGAAGATCCAAGCAAGGATTAAAAGGATGACCTGTGCTGATAACGAGGTTGTCAGTGATCTTATCAATCTGGGTCACCAAGGAGCTGCTGGTGTGGGAACAACCAAGTGCAGAACGTGGATTTCTGTTGGAAAACTGGGCACTGGAAGGTTGGCTTGGCTTGGCTTGGCTGCCTGGGGGAGATGTGTTATTGAGTAGGATGATGTGTTATTTGCAGGTGAACCTACAGAAACCTTGTCCCTTTTGGGAGGACAACAGTCACTGTGCAATGAGAGACTGTGCTGTGCAGCCCTGCCCCTCTGTAAGTACCAAATCCATCCTTTTACAGCTATTATTTTTATTTTTATTTTTATTTTTATTTTTATTTTTATTTTTATTTTTATTTTTATTTTTATTTTTATTTTTACTTTTTATTTTTTATTTTTTTATTTTTATTTTTATTTTATTTTTATTTTTATTTTTATTTTTATTTTTTATTTTTATTATTTTTATTTTTTATTTTTATTTTTATTTTTATTTTTATTTTTATTTTTAATTTTTATTTAGCTTTTGCAGACCAAGAGGAAACAGCAGACAAGTGACTGAATCTTGTTCTTTTAGTTAGAGCAGAACTGGGGCTCTGATGGATCTTTCATGGTGACCATAAGAAAGGCCAAAATACTAAAGTATTCAAAATTCAAAATACAAAATTCTCAAAGTTTCAAGGCAGGCTGGGATTTTAATAGCTGCAAACAGCCAAAAACTTCTCCTGGTCTTTTTTTTATTATTATTTTTTTTCCATTAGTAAGTAGTTTTTAGGGCAAATCCATTATTGTTTTTGTGTTAATGACACAATTTGTTGCCCATGAGCTGCACTGTGATTTAATTTTGGTCGATGAATTTGATTTAAGAGCTTCCCAGCCCTCTTCTTGTAGGAGAAATGGCTCTTTCAGCATCCTCTTGCCAAGGGCACTCTTGTCCCTGTGTCCTGGACAAAAGGGTTTTGTTCCCTCAGCTGTAAGAAAACATCTTGACTGCAGATATCTGCCCAAAAAGAAAAGAGTGAGAAGGTGAGGGAATCACAACTTGGTGCTGCCTTTGGGGACATTTCATGTTTTGGTGTTGACAGCCAGCACAGACTGTCTTACTCCCTCACTCTTGGGTTCTAAAATGGAATGATGATTTTTTTTTTTTTTCACCTCAAAATAACCCTAAATGTTGTTTAAATACTTTTTTCTTCCTTAAAATAAAATCTATTTTTGGTAGTGGATGTGACTAATGTGATGGAGTTATGTTACAATTACCTAAGTTTTAGCTGAAAGTTGTTCTTATTTTAAGAACTGACTGTCCCTGCTGTTCTTAATTATTTTGATTTGGGTCCATTTCATCCTGAAATCAATAAAAATAACTCTTATTGCTTCATTTTTTCTCTTTGCCACCACAGTATTTGCTCCCAGACAAGTGGTTCTGTTGCCTTCTTGCTCCCAGAGGAGATGGAAGTTGAGGAGAATTTTTTTGTGTGGGGCTGGCAGGGCTGACATTCCATGGTGGAATGGTCAGAGGGGAGTTTGGAATGTTGTGTACCAGGGGCTGGTGGATGCAACAGCTCAGGAGACACCTGGGCTCCTGTCAGGAAGGTGATGCCCAGAGGCAGCTCCAGCTCCTCTGGAGTTTTTATTGGCTTCCCCAAATTCCTGCTTGGATAAGCAAAGCAGAACCTGATGTAGCAGCTGCAGACCTTTGGAGAAGAGGAATCTTGCAAAAAAAAAAAGAAAAAAAAAATCAGAATAAACCACTAGGAATGTTGCTTCTGGCAGCTGTGGTGACATCCCAAACCTTCCCCAAAGGAAGGGCTGAGAGGTCTCATCAGCCCCACACGTGCCTCCTGCTCTGCTTTGTCTTTCAGGATGAAGTCCCTGATGGAATCAGAGCTGCCAGTTACAAGGTGGGTGTGACAAAAGGAGCACACAAGGCTGAGGTTTGTTCTGTGGTCCAGTTTTGTGCCATAGAAGTGATAAGGTTGGAGAAGACCTCCAAGATCATCCAGTCCAACTGCCACCCCACCACCCCGTGTCCATCACTAACCCATGTCCTCCAGGACCACATCCACCTGGTTTTTGGTCACTTCCAGGGATGGGAACTCCACCACTGCCCTGGGCAGCTCCTTCTAATGCCTGGCAACCATTTCCATGAAGAAATTTTCCCTGATATTCAATCTAAACCTCCCCTGGCCCAGCCTGAGGCCTTTTCCCTTTGTTCCTGTTCCCTGGCAGCAGAGCCTCCCCTGGCTGTCCCCTCCTGTCAGGGAGCTGTGCAGAGCCACAAGGTTCCCCCTGAGCCTCCTTTTCTCCAGGCTCAGCCCCTTTCCCAGCTCCCTCAGCCTCTCCTGGTGCTCCAGACCATTCCCCAGCTCCATTCCCTTCTCTGGACATGCTCCAGTCCCTCAAAGTCTTTTTTTTTTTGTCATGAGGGGCCCAAAACTTCCCCCAAGATTTGAGCATGGGTCAACATTTGGGGGTCAGGATGCTCTTTAGGCCTAAATTTTTACTCTCTTCAAGTGCTTGGGATGGCACAGAGGCTCTGAGGTGGCTGTCCTGGAGCCACCTCTCCAAGAGCAGGCGTCACCAGGCACAAGAAGCTCCTACAGCAGTGCCAGGGGCTGCCCCAAGACTCAGCATCAACCTTTGGATACCTGCAGACATCCTGTGCAAACACAGGCTGGGCTGAATCATGAGAGGCTTTCTAGGGCTTAACCTTTATGGTGCATTGAAGGCTAAATTAAAACAGCAAAAAGAAATTCTCCTTTTTAATCCTCACCCCACCCCTTTGCTCTCCCACCCAGTACTCAGAAGAAGCCAACAACCTGGCTGAGGAATGTGAAGAAGCCAAGAGGCTCGGAGCTGTTGATGACTCTTTGAGGTTTGACTTCTCTTTGCCATGATCCTGCCTTGCCTTGAAGGAAAGCTCAGGGATCAGAGCTCTCCCTGAGACCTTTTCCCTCCCACGTTTTTTTGCAGCAAGGAGACACGGCAGGCAGTGCTGCAGTGGGCACAGCACGATGACTCCTCAGAGAGCTTCTGTGAGGCTGATGGTATGGGCACCTGCTGGCAAGGCTGGCACTGGGATTTCTGCAGAATTTTCAGTCATGGAATGGTTTGGGTTGGAAGGGACCTTAAAGCTCATCTTATTCCAGCAAATCTCGTTAAGTGTGACTTGTTTTGGAAGAATGATGTTTGATACCAGCTCCTGGAAGAGAAAAATGGGGGTTTGTTGAAGAAGCTTGTGTTCTTTCTCTTTCCAGGGCTGGGATTTGTAACAGAAATACTGAGATACTTCAGATATTTAGACTTTCAGACCAGATATTTCCTTCTGGTCTGAAGGAAGTGTAGAATTCTGGAATTCCAGAGTGGTTTCATCCAGTTCCACCCCCTGCCATGGGCAGGGACACCTTCCACCATCCCAGGCTGCTCCAAGCCCCGTCCAACCTGGCCTTGGACACTTCCAGGGATCCAGGGGCAGCCACAGCTTCTCTGGGCACCCTGTGCCAGGGCCTCCCCACCTTCCCAGGGCAGAATCTCTTCCCAATCTCCCATCCATCCCTGCCCTCTGGCACTGGGAAGCCATTCCCCCTTGTCTTATCCCTCCAGTTCCTGAGGTGGAGCTCCTCTGCCACTTCATGTAGCCTCCTCAGATCCTGCAATGTTGCTGTGAAGGCTCCACACAACCTGCTCTTCTCCAGGCTGAGCAGCCCCAATTCCAGGCCAAAGTGTAATATTTCAGCAGAACAGCATTTCTGCTCCTTCCCACCCCCACCCCCACCTCAGCATTTTGAAAATAATCCCCAAATATTTCTGATAAAGCTTCCTTGCTGCTCAGGGCCTTGCTGTGCTCAGCCAGGTGGGGAAGAGGTGGCTGGATCAGCCTTGGAAAATGTCATTTTCCCCCTCAGAAGATGGGGAAGTTGTCAGTGACCCAGCCCTCTGCTCCACAGACATCCACTCCCCTGATGCTGAGTACGTGGATTTGCTGCTGAACCCAGAACGTTACACTGGCTACAAGGGCCCAGATGCCTGGAAAATCTGGAACAGTATTTATGAGGAGAACTGCTTCAAGTAAGTGCTTTGAGGGAACAAGTTCCACCAGCTTTAGGGTTCTGCTTTGTGCAGAGGGGCAGAGATGAATCCTCATCCTCCTGTCTGTGCTCCAGTGCCTGTGCAGGGTGGGATGCACCAGGGACAATCATGTGGCTGTCCCAAAGGAAGACACTTGAGTTTTCCTGCCTGGTTTTTCTAAAAAAAAAAAGAAGAAAGCATCACCCAAACCCCACAGAAACCCCCATTTTGCTCTATCCTTTCCCTTCCTGAGCAAAGGGGTTTTTAGATCCCCTCAGGCTGTTTGACTGCAGAAGCAGCTAATTGTGCTCTGCTCTGTTTGTGCACACAAGAGACAGTAACTTATTTACATCTCTTATTTAAATGATTTTTTTTTCCCCCTCCCAGGCCTCAGAATGTAAAAAGACCTTTGGCATCTGGCAGAGGTGAGTCATTTATTTATCTCTCTAAGTGGGTTAGTAGTGAACTGATCCCAGCTCCAGGAACAGTAAATGTTCTCTGGGCTCCTTCTCCTGCTGGATGAGAAATACTTTGTAGCTCTTGAGCAAGTGTAGAATTTTATGGTACCTGGCAGTGGGTTTTTCTAGCATCCATTGTGGAAAAAAAAAGGATGTCTGATCTTCCAGCCCTGGAAAAAATGTGAGTTTTGGAGGGACTGGGAGCAGGGCTGACCCCTGAGCTCTCCCTGGGTCCCTGGTGTCTGTGCTTGGCAGTGCCAAACCATCTGTGAGGGATTGGAATGAGAACCTGGCTGGGATCCTCCATGGAAAGCACCCAGGCAGAGCAGCTCTGCCCCACAGCCGAGGCCAGGCAGTGTAAATGAAAGTGGGGAAGGGGTTTGGAAACATGAGAACATCACCAACCTCCAGCAGTACCTTCTGCCAGGATCTCCTCCTTTTCCCCCAAATTATGGAGGTGTTCACCCCCTTCCTTTGACCCTGCTGTGGAGGAGTGGCTCCTCTCCTGCTGAAGGAGATGCACAATGTCCCAGGAAGTATCAGGTTTTACTTCCTTTGCAAATATTGATCCCTGCTGCATTAGTCAGGTCACTCAGCACTGTTGCTCAGCCAGTGTCCTCACTGCTGCACTTGGAGTTTTCAGTGTTCAGAACATTTCCAGACCTCCCTGGAGAGGCTCCTTCTCTTGTCAGAGCAGATCAGCAGAGCAGTGCTTGTGCTTTGGAGCTTGATTTTGGTCGTGTGTAATGTTTTTATCCTCTTTTTCTCTCCCTCCTTCCACCACTTGTGTGGTTTTTTTCCACCAGGAGATGATGGAGGTGAGTGGCACTGTTTGTTTTTGCTGATAACAGAAATAAATGGGGTGTCTTTATCCTGCTGGCACAGGCTGTGCCATTAGATAATGCACCTGGTTAGCAAAACTATTAATCAGGCAAACCAGAAATTAGAGTCTTGGCATCACAGAAAATCCTGAGTGGGATCACAGGGATCATCCACTCCTGCACAGACCCCCCAACAATCCCACCCTGGGCACCCCTGGCAGTGCTGTCCAAACACTCCTGGAGCTCTGGCAGCCTCAGGAATGTCACCATTCCCTGGGGAGCCTGGGCAGTGCCCAGCACTTCACCTTTCCCTGAAATCCAGCCTGGCTCAGCTCCAGCCCTTCCCTGGGTCCTGTCCCTGGTCAGCAGAGTGAAGAGGAGATCCCTGTGAGCTCCCTATCCCAGCCCATCCTCATGTGAAGGGCTTAACAAGTCCACCAGCATTTTTTTAACATCCCAAGTCCAGTTTGAAGGCAGTCTCTCAAGTGTGAGAAACCTTTGGGAACAGGAATTGTCCTGAGTTTTTTATTTTTTTTCAGTGCTTATTACTGAGAAAGCTTTGAGCAGACTCATAATCCCAACAGCCTCTGGAGCTGTAGGAGCTGGGTGCCCAACTCCCTCAGGCTGTTCCCTGGAGTTCTCCATTCTCCACAGCATCTTTTTGTCTCCAAACCATCCCCAAATCCTGATCCCCAGAGCACTTCCATGCACAGAGCAGGGACAGTGAAACCCTGACTTGTGGGATTCTGCACGCTTGGTTGCACTCTGTGGTTTTTTTGGTTGGTTGGTTGGTTTGTTTTATAAAAATATCCCTCTCCCCACACTGCCCTGAAGAGGAAAGCAATCCCTGATCCTTTTTTTTCCCAGCTCTGGGCTGTTCTGCCCCCCCAGCCCCTTGGGGAAAGCCCAGGTGCTGTTCTGAGCTGCTGCCATGCCGTGTTAGAGAAGCAGCAGTCACAGGGGTGGGCAGGAAAACCCTTCCCCTGCTCTTTTAATGCTCCTTTCCCCATTTCTGCAAGCTGGAGTGGGCAGAGGGTCCTCTGGGGCTGGCCTGGGAGGATTCAGGGCATCAGGCTTGGGCTGCACCCTCACTGATGTGCTTTCCTTTCTTTCCAGGGCACACGTTTTACAAGTGGCTCAAAGGTAATCCTTGGTCTGGGCGTGCTTGCTCTTCCTGGGATGGACAGGAAATGGCCAGGGAGTGGGTGGGATCAGTGGCCACTCTCAGTGGGATTAGATTCCTGCCTCACAGGCAGGAGGATTGAGAATCCAGTGCCTGCTTCCAGTGCCTTTAACTGCCCTTCCCTTTGCAGGGGTGTGTGTGGAGAAAAGAGCTTTCTACAGGCTCATCTCTGGTCTGCACGCCAGCATCAACATCCACCTGAGTGCCAGATACCTCCTGGAAGGTAAATCCTCCTCCCTGCCCCAGCTTTCCTGCCTCACTCCAAAGCTGACACTTCCATGGCTCTGCTAAATGCTGCCTGGAGCCTGTTCCAGCAGGATTCAGGCCTTGTTTGTGCTCTTCCAGCACCCAGCTGGTGTGACAGGGTTAGGGATGCAGTTGCCACGTTCCTCCAGGTCTGACAGGGTATGGGCCAGGCTCTGGACCAGGACTTCCTGCACATTTTCCCTCTGTTCTTCTTTCAAGCTTATTTTGGAATGGGTTTCTAGCTGTGGATCGAGGGTTTTATGATGCAGCAACCTCACCTGGACTGAGAAATGCTTGGCTGGGCTTTCCCAAGGCCATTGATCCATTTCCAGCATCCATTTCCATTTCCTTTTCTATTTCCATTTCCATGTCCATTTCCATTTCATTTCCTTTTCCATTTCCTTTTCCATTTCCTTTTCCATTTCCATTTCCTTTCCATTTCCATTTCATTTCCATTTCCATTTCCATTTCCATTTCCTTTGCATTTCCATTTCATTTCCTTTTCCACTTGCACTTCCATTTCCATTTCCATTCCCATTTCCATTTCCATTTCCATTTCCATTTCCTTCCCATACTTTGGTCCATACATACCTGTCTGAGGAATCCCAATTTCAACCCTGGGCTTGAAAATGAAGGTGATAGCTGTTGGAATTTGGGCAAGTCATTTAGATTTAACAAAATAATTGTATTTAAGTGTCTACAGCCCACTTGGACCTCACCTCAGTGGGAGTCAGGCCAGGTTGGAGTTGGGAGATGGGAAAATGTGAGAAACATCAAAGCCAAGAGATGAGTTGGGGCTGCAGCATCAGCTTGGTATGACTTTTACATCTTCCACAATGTGTTTTATAGAACAATCTTAAACAGATGGTAAAATGAGCAACAGAAATATTCTTTGTGGGCTTGAAAATGGAAAATAGAGGCCAGTTTGCTCTGTTCTTGTTTTTCCATATCATCAGGAGTTCTCCTGAGGTGTCCCTGTTCATTAGGAAGTTTCAGGAATTACCTGAAAAAAGCCTGCAGGAGTTCTGTGTTTGCTGGGGTTTGAACTGAGTTACAGTCATGCCTCCCTTGAAGAATTTTCAGGCAAAATTTCTTCACTGGAAGGGTTGTCAAGCACTGGAAGGGGCTCCCTGGGGAAGTGGTGGAATCACCACCCCTGGAGGTTCAAGGAATGACTGGATGTGGCACTCAAAGGTTGGACTCACTCACAGGTTGATCTTGGAGGTCTTCTCCAACCTCAATGACTCTGTGGTTTTGGGTCAGTGACTTGGAGAAGCTGGCATCTCCCTGGCTGGAGTCCCATTTCAGCATTTCCCTGGAGGGAAGAGATGAACCAGAACTAATCCCCTCCCCCCTCATGCCTTGGGGGTTTGTGTCTGTCTCAGATACCTGGTCGGAGAAGAAATGGGGCCCCAACGTCACCGAGTTCCAGCAGAGGTTTGATGAAGTCCTCACCAGTGGGGAAGGGCCCAGAAGACTGAAGAACCTCTATTTTCTGTACCTGATTGAGCTGAGGGCCCTCTCCAAAGTGCTGCCCTTCTTTGAGCGCCCGGGTTTCCAGCTGTACACGGGGAATAAGAGCCAGGATGCAGAAATGAAACACCTGCTGCTGGAAATTCTCCATCTGGCCAAGTAATTGCACTCAGTCACCTGGGGACAGTGGCTCTGGCACCAGCTCTGAGTGTGCCTAACCTGACATGTGTAAAGCTCCTAGAAAGGCAGGTTCTGGGTCCTTTTCTGGAGTGATTTGTGCAGTAGAAGCAGAGAAACGTGGAATGGTTTGGGTTGGAAAAGACCTTTCTAAAGGTCATCCAGTCCAGCCCCCCTTGCAATGAGCAAGGACTTGGTACCAGCAGTGTGGTTTTGCTGGGAACACATTAATATCTGCATGCAAATTGGCAGAATTTGGGTAATTAGTCTCACGGTTTAATTAGTCCCACAGTTTAATAGCCTCGGCTGCCTTTTGGATTTGGCAGGATTGGATTTAATAACTGCCTACGTGTCAGGCCTAAAATTGGCTACCTGTGTGAGTCATCTGTGGGATCCCAGGCCTGGCTTCGTGTTTGCAACTAGAAAAACATCCTAAATAGCTTGGTAACAGAGGTTTGGGCTGTTGGATGGAGTTTGGAGGAAAAGGAATGGAACCAGACAGAAAAGGGTGTCTCCTAAAGTGATCCCTGTTTGATTTATCTTGTCGCCCTCCCGTGCTTCTGTCTGTCAGAAAACAGACTGAAATGGCTTAAAAACCATTGAGCAATTGCTGAAAGTGTCTCCAAGGTGAGATGCCAGCTCAAAGTGGAAGAGAAAACACAACCCCAGGGTGGTTTGGGTTGGAAGAGACCTTAAATCATCTCATTTCCATTCCTTGGGATTGGATGTCAGATTAAAACACCTCTGGAGATGTCCAGTGGCTCCCAGCTCTGTTTATGCCCACCCCTGAGTGCAGCCAGGGCAGAAATGAAACTCTGATCATTCCCTTGCAGGTCCTTCCCTCTGCATTTCGATGAGAACTCCTTCTTTGCAGGGAACAAGAAGGAAGCTGCTAAACTGAAGGTAATTTCTGCCAAAGAACCCACTGCAGGAGGCTTTTCCCTACCTCAGTCCCACTGAATTCCAGGATTCATTCAGATGGAAGGAGCCCTAATTAGTGCATAACCATGCCCAACAGGAATCTCTTTTCCCCCAGGAGGAATTCAGGCTGCACTTTAAGAACATTTCCAGGATCATGGACTGTGTTGGCTGCTTCAAGTGTCGGCTGTGGGGGAAGTTGCAGGTGAGGTTTGCCAGCAGTGTCTGGGAGCTCTGGTGCTGCTCCTTGGATACCAGTGAGCTCCTGGACACAGCTCAGGGCTGCTGATTCCCTCCAGGGAGCAGCTGATCCCAGCTTGCTCAGCCTGGGAAACTGGGATAACCCAGGAGAGGGGAGGGGGTGCAGAGCCTGGGGGAAGTGAAATCCTCTTGCCCTGTTTAGGTGATGTTGCCCAGGTGGAGGGAGGTTTGAATGCTGCTGTTCTTTGATCCCTGCACAGACCCAGGGCTTGGGCACAGCACTGAAGATCCTCTTCTCAGAGAACCTCATCGAAAAGATCCCTGAGAGTGGCCCTTCCTATGGATTCCAGCTGACCAGACAAGAAATTGTGGCCTTGTTTAATGCCTTTGGAAGGTGAGCTGGAGACTTTCCCCTCTCCTTTTGCTGTGTTACAGCCACTTACAGCTCTAATTTCAGTCAGTTCTCAGCAGTTCTGGTGGGGACTCTTGCTCTGTCACAGTCTGATACCAGGTACTGCTATGGAGTACAGCAGTTGGAATGAATTAAAATATTCTTTATGCTCTGTATTTCTGTAAGGAATTCAAGGAAGCACTTATGCTAAGACACAAAGAATTGCATCATTTTTAAGGGATTGTGTGACTCTGTCCTTGCAGTACCTTGTCCCAGGCAAGAGCTGCTTTCCTTAGGCCTCTCCACCAGTTCATTCCCAGATCATGATGGCATTTAACAGGAATCCAGCAGCCCAGCCTCTCTGGGTGAGGAGTTTAGTCAGAAAAGGAGGATAACAAGGTCTCTAGGAGGGGATTTCAGGACACTCTGGTTATACATGAGCTCTTTGTGATGCTGAGATTCCCAGTGTGATTCCCAGTGTTTGCCTTAAAAAGAGGCAGGGGAATTAGTGAAGGGCCTGGCTGTAACCTCAACCTAATTTAGCTGGAATTCCAAATCTTCTCTTCCCAAGAGCTGCCTGAAGCTTTGCTTGATGCAGCCCCTTTCTCCCAGATTTTAAATAATTCACCACATGAATGTTGCTGTAACCATTCCCTCTTGCTTTCCTTGCACACAGGGTTTCAACCAGCGTGAAAGAACTGGAGAACTTCAGGAATATCTTACAAGACATGCAGTGAATTCAGTGCAGAGAGAGAGATTTGAGGGCAAACACCAATCATTCCACCACTCTGACTTAAACCATGGAAACCACTTGCTGGGCCTCCTGTGCCATGATTGTCTGTAACCTGCTGAGGAGATGTTTTGTACAAGGGGAAAAAAAAAAAAAGCTATTTTTTTGTATAAAAGTGGGGACTATATGTAAATTTTATTTTATATATTGGAAGATCATTTGGAATAACTCTTTGAAATATTGCTGTGCTATTTGGATGGATCAGACCCACGGCCTTGCCTTTGGAAGCTGGAGGCAGGGCAAGAACTGTGCCACTGAATAAATTTGGGGGGAAATTCCTTGTCTGCTCCATCATTCCAACCTCACTCCCAGTGTGCCTACACCAACTTCCTGCTGCATAAAAAAAACAACTTCAAGGGATTGTAGGAGCTGCTGCTGTCCCGAGGTGACAGAATTCCTCTTCTTCTGGTGGGAACAGGCAGTTCCTGGTGCTCCTTGCACCCGCTGGAGGCTGGGAAGATGCAGCAAAGGAGGATCGTGCTGGAGGAACCCCACCTCTTCCCCTGGAGGCTGCCATTCCTCGCTCAGGAACAGCAGAAGCCGGGCTGGGCTGTGCCGGAGTGTCCGTGGGGCTCAGGAACAGCAGAGGCCGGGCTGGGCTGTGCCGGAGTGTCCGTGGGGCAGCAGCCGCTGCCGGGGCCCCAATCCCGGCCCCGCTGCCCCGCCCGGCCCCTGCAGGGGGTTCGGCCTCGTTGGGATGCAGGGCTAAAATGGGAAGGGATGTGCCGGGCTGGGAGGGGGCACAGAGCGAGGTGCAGGGGAATTCTGCTGCTCCGAGGGGCAGAGCTGCTGGGAGAGGGCAGAGGGTCCCTCCCGGGCTGGGCACAACCCAGGATCCCCCACATGAGGGTGAGATCCCCTGTTCTGCTGCCCCACGGGGATGCAGCCAGCCCTGATTGCACCGTCCAGCACCCAGCAGGGACAAGGGACAGGCTTGGGTGTGGGCAGTGCTGCTGGAAAACACCCCCCAGGCTTGGAGACCCCTCTGCTTGCCACCCTAAAATGTGGGGAGGGCAGGAAGAGGCAGCGTGTGCTCCAGCAGAGCTGCTGCTCTTGGGCTCAAGGCAGCAGTGGATGTGGACAAACCTGGGAAAGGAACAAAGGGAGCTCCAGGTGTGGAGGTTGGGCTTTCAGCAGCTCTGGGCTGCTGGGGCTGGGGGAGCCAGTCCTGGGAGAGGACAAAGCACAGCCCCTGGCCAGAAGTGTCTCTGAGCAGGCCTGGAGGTGCTTTGAGCTCACTGCACCTCACAGGATGGAGACAGGATCATGGCACAGCCTCCCTCAGCTGGGAGGGCTCCACATGGAGTCCAACTCCTGTCCCTGCACAGAATCCCCAACAATCCCAGCCTGGGCATCCCTGGCAGTGCTGTCCAAAGGCTCCTGGAGCTCTGGCAGCCTCGGGAATGTTCCCTGGGAGCCTGGGCAGTGCCAGCACCCTCTGGGGGAGGAATCTTTCCCTGAAATCCAACCTGACCCTCCCTGACACAGCTCCAGCTGTTCCCTCGGGGCTGCAACCAGAGAAACAGCAGAGGATAAACCCCCTGTGCCACCCCCAGCTCAGCCCTCAGATCCCATCCCAGAGCTCCCAGCCCTGTGGCAGCAGAGCAATCGGATGTGCCAGGTCCTGGCAGGGCACAGGGGACCACAGGGCCACACCTGAAGCTGGCTGGGTCACCCTGGGAGCCATCCCAGCACAGAAAGTCCTTTTCATTTATTTATTTATTTATTTTAATTTATTTCAACAGAGTAGTGCTTGGTTACAGTTTAGTGAAGAACAAATAGGTACATTCATTGGCCACAGCTCCCGGGGCAGCAGCTGCTGCCCGCCTGCAAAGCCAGAACACTGTTAAACCATACCAAAAAAAACCCCCAAAACAAAATAAAACAAACAAAAAAAAAATCCCAAAAGAAAATTGAATGAAAGGCAACTATGCATTAAAAAAGTCCTTGTAACTTCTCAGCTATAAATTACTTCAGTAAAAGACGGGACCGGCCCCGGGAGGAGCGGTCGGTTGGGAATCCAAAGGAGTAAAAGCCAAACAAACGCTTGGCCAATCCCTCAGGGGTCCATCAGCTCACTGCCCTGACCTGCCATCCCAAATAATCCAGGAAGATCGTAGTGTGGGTGTGTGCTTCAGTGCAAGAGGAACAATGAGCCTGTAGCCCTTGGATTTTGTAGGTTTTTTTAATTTTTTTTTTTTTTTGTTGCACTACACTCCTTTCCCTCGAAAGTAAAACTTAAAGTGCTCCTAGTGCTTTGGAATTTAAGCAAGAACAGGGGCCACGAGTGTCACTTGCTGTCTTTGGAGGCTTATGGGAGCAGAAGGAAGGGTGACAGTGCCTGGCCCATCACCAGCTTCACCATAAGCCAAGCAGGGATTGAGATGGAGCAACCTGTTCCTGCCAGGAGACAGGGGAGCAGCTGGGGTGGAGCTCTGGGTCAGGGACTCGAGCAAGGGATGTGCTGAGAGTTGCCATCTTTGCCTTCTCCAAAAAAAGAAGCAGGACTTGCTGCTTTTTTGGGCCAGCACGAGTGCAGGAGGTGAGCAGGGAGAGCACAGGCCACGTGCAGGGACAGGGCAGTGGGGACAAGTGACACCGAGCTCAGCACAGCCCCAGGGACGAGGGGGCCAGGCTGGTGAGGAGGGGATGCCCCTGGGGCTGGGGTTTCTCTCACAGCTCTCACCACTGAGGCTGCCCCGGGGTCCCTCCAGCTCCCAGGCTGCTGTCCCAGCACAGCATTCCCTGTCCCCCAGTGTCACAGGAAGGTTAAAAGCAGCCCCAGGGTGGATTTGCCCCAGGGTCAGAGCAGCTCCCTCCCTGCACCAGTGCCTTTATCCAAAGCTGCCCTGCTCATCCCCACGGCTGGCTCAGGGACAAGCCAGGAATAACACCAAGCCTCATCTCCAAAGAGCCCAGGCCAGGTCAAACTTGGCTATTTTGGTTAAGGAAAGACAGAGGGACCTGTCCCAGCCTGACCCAGCACTCCCCACCCTGTGCACTCCACAGCTCTGGGAGGCCCCAGGCCCACGGGGAGGGCAGAGTGAGGAGCCCAAGGATCAGATCCCTGTGGTTTCTGCCCCTTCCCTCTCCAACAGCAACGTTCCACAGGCAGCCACACACCCCCTGCACCTCAGTGGGGACCCAGCAGTTCACATTCACTTCAGGTTAAAACTCTTGGGTTATCTGCTAAATGCAATTTAATACTGAGGGGGACGAGGGGAGCCCCACTGCGGGCAACGAGGAGGGGGAGCAGGGCCGCTCCCAGCACCCAGGGGTGCAGCAGCCCTGGATTCACACACATTCCTGCACACACACTCCTGCTGAGCCAGCTCCAGCCTCTCCCTGCGGGGAAAAGCCAGCCCTGTCCCTCTGCCACGGGCCAGCGGGGTGGTCAGGAGGCCAGCAGGAACACTGACCTCACCCAGCTCTGAGCCACGGGCCCAGGTAGGACAGGGCAGCAGCCAGGTGGGAGCAGCAGGCAGGGCAAGACCTCCCCGAGCCCCGAGGCCTCACCCAGCCCTGCCAGGTGGGAATATGGCACGGTGAACTCGAGCATCCAGCGCCGCGGGGGCCCTGCCCGGACAGAGCTCCCCCACTCCCAGGGAGGCAGGATGCAGAGTCCTTCAGGGAACACGTCTTTGCAGGAAGACAGTGCCTCTCCCAGCTCTGGATGTGCAATTAAAAGAGTAACTAGAACAGTCTCAGGCCAAGCACAGCCCGAGCGAGATCCGTTCCTTCCAAGTGTGCAGATAAAAGTGCAAATATGCATTGGATGTTTTCTTTTCTAGTGAGGAAGCTCTGGTGCATTTAGCTGCCAACATCTTGAAGACCAGACCAAGGAAAAAAAAAAAAAAGCTTCCAGAGAGTTCAGCTTCACTTTGCTACATGGTACCTTAAAGTCACAGTTCTCTGACTGAACTGCCTGCAGCCCTGGGCTCAGTCCCGCGCGCAGCTGCGGCAGGTAGTGGAATGTTTGTGTCATGAGTTAGATGCTTCTGGGGGCGGGGGGAGAGGAGGAAAAGAGGAGAAAAAAACCAGGTTACAATCCTATACACGAGTGCCACTCTGGGAAGAGAGGGAGCCTCCTCAGTTCTGTGGGGCGGGGTGGGAGCTGTGGTGGTGGTGGTGGTGGTTGATCTCCGAGCCGCCAGCGGCGCAGAGCAAGGGCGCGCTGTCCGCCGCGCTCCCGCCGTCGGTGCCGGCCAGGGAGCCGTAGCAGCCCGAGCACTGAGGGGTGGCCAAGCTGCAGGAGAGACAGAAAAAAACAGACTGAGGGCTGGCCAAGATGCAGGAGAGGCAGAAAAAAATACAGGCATGGAGTTTTTAGGGATGGATAATTTGGCTTCTCCAGACTTCTGCTCCCAGCATTGGTCAGGGTGTTGAAGGTACAATATCTCCAAGTGTCTTGGTTTGGAACCATAACCCAAGACACCAAGGAACTTGGCTTTGATGAGACAGCTACAAGGAGAAGAGCACCAGCCCCCCACAGCACTGCTCAAGAGGACCCAGAACCTCTGAACTGCTCACTACACCCCTGGGCAGCAAGCAAGGTGTTATAGACAGGTGGAAAAATTATAAAAGAAAGGCCTTACGAAATCAGGCCTTGCCCTGCTAAAATTGCCAAAGCTGGCCTGGCATTTCCTCTAAATGCAGCTAACCATTTGCAAGTTCCCATGTGAAGCTATTTTGAGCATGAGAAGAAGTTCATTTAACACAACAATCGATTCTGAGGGTGAAAAACAAATGCACCTGTGTAAACAATAAGATTTGTCCCATGAGAACCCACAAAGGAAAAATGTAAACATATCTAGAGAGAGAAAATTTTGATTGACACATACAACAGCCCTTAGTGACCAATGAACTGAGTTTCACTGTATTGCTGTCCAGTTAGGTTTAACATAGTGCCTTCTGATATTTCCTACAAATACGAGCTTTGTGAATAAAGAATTGGCTTTCTGCACGAAGAAAATGGAGTCTCAGCTGATTTATTCCAACTTATGGTGACCCCAAAGACACGATTGACAAGACAAACAGCCTGTCACGAAAGGAGAAGGTGAAAGGAGCCAAGCCAAACATGGCACCAGGCAGTGAGACGGGATTTAGAGATGGAATATCCAAAGTCACAAGAGGATCGAGATGGAATATCCAAAGTCACAAAATTAAGTCACTGTTCACTACGGCTGAGGCGGTAGTGAACAGTGAGACGAGACACAGCACCCGAACGCAGCCACCGGCAGCAGCGCTGGCAGCAGGATCAGCAGGGAAAAGAAATTCAAGCAGTGAATATACAAAGTAGCAAAAGGCTATGGCCACAGTCAGCGTGGAATGCATAGAAACGAACACAACTCCTGGGAGAAACTGCACACCAGGTGAGAAGGAAATGGCGAGTCGCAGAACGCAAAGGCAGCCCCAGAACCGCAGGAGATACGCGGCCAAAAGAGCCACAGAAGGTGAGGCAGCCTAAGAGTTGCTGAGGAGACCCAGAGAGTCGTGGGGACAACAGTCTCAAGAACAGTGGTGAGTGAAGGGTCAAGAACCATAAAGTTGCATCTGCTAAGGTGTGGGGAAACAAGTCACAGAATAGAACCCTGACGTGGAAATGGCACGAGGGTGTCGCCCTGTGTTTTTCAGCCTCCTGATGTTTGTATTTTTGTAATGGAGTTTCTCATGGATTTTCACATAAATAATCTATAACTGTTCTTTTATGTTTACATTCTTTTCATAAGGAGGAGACTGTTGATGGACTGCTAGTTTGACCAGTGTGGCTGGAGATGTGGCAACCTTCATCCTCCCTGGTCATTGTCCAAATTCTATAAATCGAGGTCAAAGAAAATAAACTCTCTGTCGTTTGCCCTGATGACTGACTGCGCCTGTGCTCCTCATTTCGTGTCTGCTGACGACACGCGGGAGCGGCGACCGCGTGGAAACAAACGCATAACAGAAATAAAGCCAAACTGTGAGTGAAAAGAGGCAAAATACGTTGGGAAGAGAAGAAAGAAAGTATGATAAGTATCTGCTGATAGCTTTGTTACTCCGTTGTGTAGTCCAGGGGCAAATGTACTTAGCGGAGCCCGAGCCTACACTCTGGTTCCAGGACACTGCCGGTGTGTGTGGCCCCGTGTGCGGATGTGCGGGAGAGCAACGCCCTCGTGTCAGTCATTTTCCCTTCCATCCTGGGGATGTGGTGGTAGGGGCGGCAAGAGTCAAACCACGTGGAGAAACAAAGAAGCAGGAGCCTGGAACCAGAACTTTGTTGCGTGCTCTTGCAAAATTACTGCTGGCATGATTTACTCCCGCAAATGGCACGGACACGCAGCTCAGGGCCGGCCGGCCTCTGCTCTCTGAGGAACTGTGGCGACTGTGGGGGGCAGCGGGTGGTGGCGTGGCAGCCATCTGAGCAGGTCTCATCCTCCAGCAGAACTCATAAACTACAGGACCAGCAGTGGCCGGGCAGTATTTTTGTAGCAAAGCTTCTTTCCGGATCCAGCGGCTCCACTGAGGCTGGGCCCCTCAGCTGATGGTCCCCCGCAGAATTTTCAGACTCCAAAACAGAAGAGGAAAGCTGCAGGTGTTTTGTGCCTTTCTGTCGTTTTCCATGTTTGTCTTCTGGTATTTTTCCCCTTACGGTGTGCAGTTTTCAGGGTTTGTTTTTTATTGCCTTTTCCCCTCCTCTCTTCCAGCCACAAGTGTTTTAGGGGGGAGAACAGAGGTGCAGCAGCACAGGACAGTGCCACGGAGTTTTCCCTTCCCTAGCTGGTGGCAGTGGTGGCACAGGGCAGTTCAGCCCTTCTCCCCCATTTTTGGGGTGGTGCCTGCCCATCCCTTGGGACTGGCTCATCTATATTAAATTGCTGTTCATCCAGGAGACCTGTTGTAGATATGGGACAGCATAGAGGGCCTTCCCCCACCCCAGTGCACAGCTTAGCTGCTGCAGCTCTGTTCCTTTTCTTTTTTAAATTACATTTACTTTATTTTTCAAGGTATTTATTAACATAAAACAATATCACAAGTCTAAGGGGCTTACTAGAAAGCGATTCTATAAAAGTATTCTTGAAATCTACATCCATGCACATACAAAATCCAGACAATGAAGAAGTCAGAGCTGCTGTCAGATCCACTCTCTGCAGATGTGTGATCCTTCACCTGGGGACAGCTACAGCAGCCCTTGGCGCTTCAGGTCTTCGTAGGTCTTTTTATTCACCACATTCCCACTGGAATCCTCATATTCCTCCTCTGTATCGGGCTGCCACCTCTCTGAAGTTTTCTGCTGTTTCAGCTTTGCCCACAACGAGACTGCATCCTCGATCTGTGTGAGGTTGGCAAAGTGTGCTGTGTTGGGAATGCCCAGGCACCGCATTCCATGGGCATGTCTCCACTCTGCAAAGTGCCTCTGGAACGCCTTGGGCCCTCGGTAGGTGTGGTTACCACAAATCTCACAGTTGTAGCTGATGTTCAGACCATGAAGTTTATACAACCAGTATGGTATGGGCTTCCCATCCCAATCAAGAGGCAGATTTTTTGGGTTATAAATGATCTCATTTTCTTCATCTTCACTCTCGCTCGCACTGATCTGCTCTTCCTCCTCCTCTTCTCTCTCCTCCCCTGTCCGCGCCTGCTTACGCTGCACGTTCTCCTGGGTGAGGTGTCTTTGTTCCCCAAGAACTTCCACATACTCATAAATCTGAGCTTCCAGGAACGCAAGATCTTTATTTTTTTCAGTGTCTCTTTTGCTTCCTTTTGTCTTTGGATTCTTAGCAAACAAGGAAGGATCAAGTGCTTCCAAGGATTTGCCTTTCGTGCTAAAAAGCCTCTGAGCACGCTCCTCCAGAGTCCCACCACACTTGAGCCCCAAAGCCAGCAAAGCTGATTTTAACCTGTCTAGTCCCAGGGAGGCCAATTCCTCCCAGGAGGAGAAGGCCGAGAGGTCCAGGTGGGCACCAGCATGGGTGAGGGCACTGCTGGTCTCTTTCGGCCAGCCCAGAAATGTGCCATTCTCCCACTTCTTCTCAAACTCCATCTGAATTTTCCTGAAAAGTTCATTCTGGTCCAGTAATGGTTTCACTCGATCTGTGTAATCCTGCAGGTACTCAAGGAGCATTTCAAGGTACCTCTTATATTGAGCATTTTTTCTCTCCTTGGGAATATCGAAGAGTTGGTCAAATGTGGATAAGTAAGTGACATAATCCAGTTTCTCTGATGACTTCAGGTTAATGTACTTGAGGTAACAATCATGCAGATCCAAGTATCGTCCATACCCTTCCTCATCTGTGAACTCCACCAGATTCTGAGCTTCTTCACTTGGGTTGTCTCTGTCCTTCAGCAGCTCCTCAAACTCCACCAACATAGGAACACAGACCTCATTTGGGTGCTTCCTGTGAAATTCCTCAATTTCCTTCAGTCTGTTGTAAAACTCCACAAACTCATTTGGCCCGGAAATGGCACGGAGCTCTTCCTCACGCAGGCCGTCCTTGTCGTCGTACAGGTCCCACAGGTTGCTGCTCACTTCCACGTACCTGTCCTGCATGGCCCGGGTGCGGTGGTCTGAGTTGATCTGGTCGTGGAGCGTGGACTTCTTGGTGAACATCTCCTTCACCATCACATCCATGAGCTGCTCCCGCTCCTCGTGGTACCGCTGCTGCTGCTCCAGGATTGTCTCCATGCCAAGCACGGCTCCCACTACCTGAGGTTCTCCTCGTCTCCCAAGATTATTTGCAGCAATTAATTTTAAGTTAAGCCCTGTATCCTTGAATTTTATCTGCAGAGGTTCTTTAAAGTTTAGAAATAATTAGCTCACAAAAAAAAAAAATTACTGCTGAAGCAAAGTCAGAATACAACCTGAAATCCTGTTGGTCAGGATGTTGGTAGCAGTCAGAATAAATGGCGGCTGCAGTCTTCCTGGAGTGAAAAACGTGGCTCTGTTGAAGCAGTGATCCTGTAGAAGGGTAGTTTTCCTCTGAAGGTCCAGTGATGGCGTAGAGGTGTCTGCTCTTCCTCTGGGAATCCAGAGGATACAGGCTGCCTGTGGTGCTCCAAATCTCAGATTATATCCAGGTAGGAATGCTGGGCTCCTCCCCCTGGGCGGAGCATCTCATAATGGGATGAAGGAATTTTATCAGTCATGCAGTGAGCCTTAATGGCCCATTAACAGCAGATATCTCCCGGAGGGAAGATTGATTGTGGAAAAGATAAAGAACACTGCCCCACCTGGTTTTAACAGCTGGCCTGTTAACAGAAGATCCCCCTGGAGTAATGAGGGATGGGTGGTGGAAGAGATAAAGAGCACTCCCTACCTGGTTTCAACAGATGGTGATAGAATGCTGCTGGTTACATCTTGCATTGCAAGCTAAGACAGTTAAATATTACTTTTCTACATTGTAAGATATATAGTTGTTTCCTTTTAAGAGATAAGATGACTAAAGCAGCTGTGATGAAACAACGGATAAACACCTGTTTGTGGATAAAGAAGACACCGTGTGTTCACCCTTGATTTTGTCAAAGATTATATTGCTTGCTACAATCTCTGTTGTTTTATCTTCCATAGATAACACAGAAGAGTCATTTATGATTCTACATTATGGCTGTTATTGATTGTAAGCTGTTTGAGTGTTTTCCTTAGTTTCATTTTGCTGTCATAGGTACATGACTGTTTAGAGAGGTGTTATCTCAACTTCCTAAGATGGTTACCGCTGATGTATTGATTACATGATGTGAATTTACTGATTTTATAGTAGGCATTATTCCTAAGATGTTATTACTGTATTTATAGCCAGCTTCTTATATGCTTTAGCATCTCTTTGTGCAAGTATCTAAAAGGCACATTTCAGGATCCTTCTTTTTTGTTCTCTAGCTTCTTATGCATCTCTTAGACCAGGTTAGCTCTCTGGCTAGTCCCTGCACTGGCTCTATGGTTTGGCTCAATGCTGTCTCATAATTTTAAGTATTTTTCAGAGTTCCAAGAAAAGATATCTGAGCTTTGTTGACAGCCTCCTCCGAACTGCTAGTCTTGTGGTTTTTCCCAGTTATTATTACAGAAGCACTCCAGCAGTTTGCTGTGTTTGAAGCATCTCTATCCTGAAGGAAACTTCAGAGGGATACAACTACTAGATGCTTTGATTAGTCTTTAACCCCAAGGCCTTTACTCATAACTGCTATTCTTCAGAGCCTTGTTTTAAAATGTGTTTAGGGAATTCCCTCCCAGTTGGAGCTTGGGCAGTGGCTAGGCCTTGTCTCTACCTGGATGGAGAATTTGCCAATAAACCCAGATGTTTTCTGCATCAAAATTAGGTTCAGGTCACTTGGACTTGGCAATTTGACCCTTTACATATGACAGCTGAACGTATTTTTAGAGCAAGCTTGGGAATTATTATCTGGAAATAATTATCCAAGCAGTCACTAAATTGAGGTTTGTCAGCTGTTTGCAGACTCTGGGATGATGATACAGTATTTCAGAGATTCCTAATTACCTAATTTAACATGTATTATTAATTATGTGTATTGTCTGAAATATTCTTAATTATTGTACCTGAGTTATTCCTGATTGCTGTCTACATGTCTTGTTCACTACATGTATTATTTTGCCTTGATGTTTCTTCATGCTCATAACCACAGACATGCATCTCATTTTAAAAAACTAAAAGAAGGGGAATTTAGTGCCTTAAGAACATCCAAATAATGTAATATGTACGTTAGAAATTTAGACAACGAATCATTTTGAATAACGCAATATTTGCATCAGAAATTTGGAAAAAAGATCATCAAATCTAAAACTTCATTGAGTGTGCCACAGCAAAGCTTAATTGATTCACTGACTTCAAGAGAGGATGTGCTTGTGTTTTATCACCAGCAGGTTTGAAGTGCTCACCTGTTTGTTGGATGGGACACTGATCACCTCCGAGAAAACGAGGCCCAGTGGAAAGAGAAATAACCTAATCACCATGCAGCCCTCGTGGCCAGAACAGGAATAGAAGTAGGACTGCCAAGACTTAGCTGTGTCTGCAAACTACAGAGGCAATTTGCCAACAAAAGCCTTATGTCATCCTCATGGTATAGTGTTCCTACTAACCTTCTTCAGTTATTCCCTGTTCCAGGATCCAGGAGGACATTCAGTGATGTCAAAGATCAACATTTCCAGCTAATGAACTTTCTCCTGAGCCTCAATTATTTGGACTTTAAAACAATGGTCATTTATTTCCATTTCCCTAAGAGACATGGGACATTATTCTTTTGTTTTCTCATGCTGTGAAACTCTGTGTTCAATGACATGACAGAATTTGCTAAGTTTTGTTGATTGTAATCAGTCTCTTATGTATCTCATCCCATATCTAATAGATAACCTGTGATAACCTTACTGAGATAATACCCTCACAAGAGTGAGCTGTTTTAACATCAGAACGTATGAGCCTTTTTTAAATTAATGAAAAGGGTGAGATGTTGTAGACAGGTAGAAGAACTATAAAAGAAAGGCCTTATAAAATCAGGGCTCACTCTACTAAAATTGCCAAAGCTGGCCTGGCATTTCCTCTAAATGCAGCTAACAAGAAATTTACAATTTCCCATGTGAAGCTATTTTGAGCATGAGAAGAAGTTCATTTAACACAACAATCGATTCTGAGGATGAAAAACAAATGCACCTGTGTAAACAATAAGATTTGTCCCATGAGAATCCACAAAGGAAAAATGTAAACATATCTAGAGAGAGAAAATTTGATAGACACATGCAACAGCCCTTAGTGACCGATGAACTGAGTTTCACTGTATTGCTGTCCAGTTAGGTTTAACATAGTGCCTTCTGGTATTTCCTACAAATATGAGCTTTGTGAATAAAGAATTGGCTTTCTGCATGAAGAAAATGGAGTCTCAGCTGATTTATTCCAACAGTGAGAGACTTGGAAGTAAAGTGGAAAGGAAGTAAAAAGTTCCAGGCCAGGTTGGACAGGGCTTGGAGCACCCTGGGATAGTGGAAGGTGTCCCTGCCCATGGCAGGGGGTGGAACAAGATGGTCTTTAAGGTCCCTTCCAGCCCAAACCATTCCATGATTTCATGATGACAGGTGGCAGGGCTGCCAGGATGCATCGAAAGAGTTTTGCTGGAGATACCTGACCATTCTCCCCCACACCAGCACTTCCTGCACAGCTGTGTCCCAGCTCCCTTCCAGAACTTCACCAGCTCTCACTTCCCTCTGGAGATCATTTGAGAGCCCTCTGAAATGGATGCCAGCCCTCCTGGATGAGGTCTCCTGTCTGCAATCACCATCCACCTCTCTGAGGTGGTCACTTGTGCCCAATAAAAACAGCTCCTTGTGAGCTGCACAAGGGAACAAAAGCTCTGTCAGAAGCTCCCTGCCCCATCTACCTTGCCCAAGCTGCCTCTTCCACCAAAGTTTTTCCTAGGAGCAGAAGCCAGGAGCTCTGTTGCTTCCCCAGAGGGCAGCAGAGCAGCAGCAGCACCCTTCCTTACCCTCCTTCCCTGGCCCCGAGCCGTGACAAGTCATCGTCGCTGTCGTAGCGCCTGGGATTGTCGAAGAAATAGGCCCTGGAGCTGTAGCTGTGGCTGTTGACCATCCCTGCTGGAGTCTGCCAAGGAGAAAGGAGTTAGGCCAGAAGCAAAACATTCCCAAAAGCCATCCCAGGCAACCTCCCAGCACAGGGGGACTTGCTCAGGCCTACCAGGTTCTGGCTCAGTCTCTGAGCGCGGAAGAACAGCACCACGAAGGTGGTTGGCACCAGCTCCCAGAGGAACAGCACCACTCCAAACACCACGTACTCCTCGCTGCTCACCTCCACGTGCACCTGTGGGCACAAGGCAGAGGGGTCTGTGTCATCCCAGCCACCCACAGAGCTCCCAAAAGCTGGGCCTGGGAGTGCAGAGGAACCTTTCCAAAGGCAGGAGTCCCTAAAGCAGCACAGTGACCTCCACCTGGCTGCTGCTGCTGCTTTGGGTGAGCTGGTTCTGCTCAGAGTGTGCTAGCAGGGCACTGGGAGCCTGCTGCCCACACCACTGACTCTCCCTCACACAGCCATGCCCGATTAAGCATTGCTGTTCTGCTCTAGTTGAGCCGTCCCTCCTCTCCCTCAAAAGAAGAGTTGGCAGGCTGAGAGGGAAGAGCACAACAGGGAATCCTTCCTGAGGAAGTGGCTGAAGAGAGGAGGACTCAGGTTTGCTGGGTGGAGAGAGCAAGCAGAGCAGAAAGGCAGCTCATGTGGGGGTTCAGAGCCCCCTGTTTACCCTCACAGGATGAGGATTGACTGCATTTCACTTCACTGGCTCTGGATTGGGTGTCACACACTCACCTTGTCCGAAAGGTTGTCCCAGCCATAGTTAAAAGGACCAGGAACATTGTCTGGAGATATGGCCACAGCTACCAGGTTATAGCAAGCCCTTGAGGAATACAGGAGGGCTACTACAGATCCCACCAGAATAGCCTGGCAGACAGATGTTCCCTAGGACAGGAAGAAATAAAAAGTGTTTTAATACAGAGCTGTGATGTTCCTCCCTGTTCCCTTAAATGCATGAGCAGCTGTGCAGGCAAGAATGACCCAGAACATTTGTATGTTGTTGCTAAAATATTCAGAGCTGGGTAAGAGCTTTCTCATGTGATGAGTTCATTGCAGGAGCCACACAGCCAGAGCTGCCTGGGAGCAGGGAAGGATCTGAGGCACTGGAGTGTCCCTGGCAGGATTTTGTCAGTCAGCTGCAAACTGGGGGGGTCCAGGGAGATGCTGTTCTATCCCCTGTCTTCCTCTGGGAATCTCCACAAGGCCAACAACCAACCAGTAAGAAAATCAATTCTGCAAAGGTGTTCACCCACCCCTTTCACTTGCAGCCACCCAGCACCCCAACACTGCACAGAGTGTTTGTCTAAAAAGCTCAAATATTTGGGGTGGGCAGAAAGACCCAGAGCTTGAACCCCAGTACCTGAAGGGAGCCCACAGGAAAGATGGAGAGAGACCATTTACAATGGCCTGGAGGGACAGGAGAAGGGAATGGCTTCAAACAGACAGAGGGCAGGGTTAGATGGGATACTGGGAGCAAATTCTTGGTTGTGAGGGAGCTGAGGCCCTGGCACAGGATACCCAGAGAAGCTGTGGCTGCCCCTGGATCCCTGGAAGTGTCCAAAGCCAGGCTGGATGGGAGCAACCTAATCCAGTTAAAGGTAGCCCATGGCAGGGGGTTGGAACTGGATGGGATTTAAAATCCCTTCCAAATCAAGCCATTCAGGAATGCTGAGACAAACCAGGTTTTGTTAAATCCATCCATGAATCCCTCTAATGGCTGCTGGGAGGCAGCAAGTCACAGTGAGGGGGCAAACACCCTGCAGCACCTGAGCTGCCTTTGTGTTTAAGAAGAGAATCTGCTGGGGAAGCTCATCCCACTGATCTGCTCTACATCCCAGATCTATTTTCCCAGATTTGGAGCTCAGGACAGTGTCCTAAGAGAGTCAGCAGGAGAGAGGTGCCAACAGACAAGTGACAGCTCTGAAGCCCAGTGTCTTGGGTTGCAATGAGAGATGTAACCAAAAGTCTGTATTCTGTTCCCATCTGTTGAAACTGGTTGGGGAGGTGTTTTCTTTATCTCTTCTATAACCCATTCCACCTAACTTCTGTTAATGGGCCAGCTGATAAAAGCAGCTGGGGCAGTGTTCCTTATCTCTTCCAGGGGGTATCTGCTGTTAATGGGCCATTAAGGCTCACTGCATGACTGATAAAATTCCATCACCCAGGGGAGGAGCCCAGCATTCCCAGCTGGATCCCAGCTGAGCTCCAGAGCCCCAGGGCAGCCTGTGTGCACGGCATTCCCAGAGGGACCCAGAGCCATCTCAGCACCACTGCACCTTCAGAGGGAACTGCACCTGCTCCAGGATCATCTCTGCTCCACCAGAACCACCCCTGGCACTGCAGGGGGGCTTGGCTGGGCTGCTGCAGCACCCTGACCAACAGGGTGTCAAGTCATATTCTGACTCTGTCAGTGTTTTCTTTCTTTTTTTTTTTTTTTTTTTACTACTACATTTTTATTTTTAATATTCCTAATAAAGATCTGTTATTCCTATTCCCATATCTTTGCCTGAAAGCCTCTTAATTTTGAAATTATAATAATTCAGAGGGAGGGGGTTTACATTCTTCATTCCAAGGGAAGCTCTGGATTTCCCTGGCAGACACCTGACTTTCCAAACCAAAACACCCAGCACACATCCTGCTTTCACTGGAAGCTGAGCCTGTGGTGCTCAGGCCAGCACAACGAGGCACAAAGGCTGCTGAAGCAAATCTCCAACTCACAAGGACCACAGGACAGGAGCTGGCTGCAGTCCAGCCTCCTTCCCACAGATCCAACGTTCCCACCTTCATTGTGGAGGCAGCAGCCTCCAGCCCTGCTGCGTGGCTTTGAGTTCAGGGGCATCTGTGCAACATTTCTGCTCACCCCCACCCTGTTTCTGCAGCAATTTCCCACACACAGCATCAGGAGATGCCCCCGAGGCAGGGGAGGGAGGCAGAGACCTTTAGCAGCCAGCCAGGGTGAGTATCCAAGTGGAGAGCAGAGGCTTCCCTGGAGCACGTTGTACACAGCCCAGGGGCAGCCTCGGGCATGTGAGGAGAGGAAGTTCCTGCACTGGGGGAACTGGGTGAGTTAATGAGTGCCCAGAGCCAGTCAGAGCTGGATAGCAGGCCCAGGCCAGCAGGGATGTGAGCAGCTTCTCTGCTCCTGCCTCCCTGCAGATCTGGATGCAACCTGCAGCCTCTGGACAGCTGTCACAGGAGCCAGGTAGGACACCAGATCCAGCCCACAGATCCTGGATGGCCTCTGCTGCTTAAGGAGCCAGACATCTCCTACAGAAAGGCTCAGTTTCAACTGGCTGTGCTCTGGTTTTTCCTCTAGATGTTTCCAGGCACTCAAGTTGACACTGATTGCAGCCTCCTGCCACACTGCTGGTGGCTTTTCCACTTTCTGTGTGTTCAGACCCTCACCTGTCTTGCTTTGAGACAGGACCTACAGCAACTTCTCCCATTCTAAAATGCTCATCTCATCCTACCCAAGCAGAGTCCAGCTAAAGCTGGATTTCTGGGAGATCCCCATTGCAGGGAATGATGACACACCTGCTACAAGTAAAATACACAGCAAAAACTGCATCTGCTGCTCTTGGAGAGCCCACCCTTCAAGGCAAGCCTGGAATTTTCTATGCCTGAAAAGCAGAAGCAGCTCATAAATCTGTTATGCCAAAGCTGCAGATGAAGTATTCCCCTAAAACATGCAGGAAACATCACTCCCACAGCAGGAGCGTGCACTTTGTGAAAGGGAGGAATCCAAGAGCTGCTACCTCCCCACTGGAAGGAGAATTTGAGCAAGAGCAGCTCAGTGTGTTTACACTCTCCATTCCAAGGGAAGCTCTGGATTTCCCTGGCAGACACCTGACTTTCCAAACCAAAACACCCAGCACACATCCTGCTTTCACTGGAAGCTGAGCCTGTGGTGCTCAGGGCACCACAACGAGGCACAGAGGCTGCTGAAGCAAATCTCCAACTCACAAGGACCACAGGACAGGAGCTGGCTGCAGTCCAGCTGAGCAGTGCCAGTGGGAATTCCCAAGGCATCCACCCACCTTGGACTCGAGGTAGACGTTGGCTGAAGACATCTTGCCCAGTTTGCACATGCAGCAGGCCAGGGAGATGGCACAGAGGATGAAGAGGCTGTCGTTGAGCAGAGCCCGGGCCAGCACCGTCCACCTCAGCTGCTTCTCCGGGACCTCGGCGTGGATCAGCATTGCACAGGTCAAATTCACAACCAGGAACAGGAGGCTGGTGAGGATGGAGCCCAGGTACAACAGGACCCTGCAGAGATGGTGAGGGGGGGGAAAAAACACCCAGGTTCATTCTGCACCTCCCTCCTGGTCTCAGCAGACCCTCCCAGTGCTCTGCTTGCAGGGAAGCTCAGGCACTCCAGTGAGTTTCAGGGGTTCAGACCCTCCCAGTGCCCTGCTTGCAGGGAAGCTCAGGCACTCCAGTGAATTTCAGGGGTTCAGACCCTCCCAGTGCCCTGCTTGCAGGGAAGCTCAGGCACTCCAGTGAATTTCAGGGGTTCAGACCCTCCCAGTGCCCTGCTTGCAGGGAAGCTCAGGCACTCCAGTGAATTTCAGGGGTTCAGACCCTCCCAGTGCTCTGCTTGCAGGGAAGCTCAGGCACTCCAGTGAGTTTCAGGGGTTCAGACCCTCCCAGTGCCCTGCTTGCAGGGAAGCTCAGGCACTCCAGTGAGTTTCAGGGGTTGCACTGGCAGCCCAAGGCTGCAGAGGATTTGTTGGAGCTGCTCTCAGAACACATGAGCAGCGTAAGCAGTCATGAGTTACAAGACTCATCTTCTGACAGTCAGGTTCTTATCTTGCAGATTTTAAGTGTTGCTCCAGCTCTGCATTAACTCCAGTCAATAAGCCATGAGTCATCACAACCACTGCAACTCCTCTATTGAGAGCCACTGGGGCTTGCATTTTCCACCCTGGGTTTCCCTGGGAAGCACCTGGGCTGCACAAACCTGGGGCTCACCCCTTGTTGCTCAAGCCTTGTTCTGCAGATCTCTCCTGGGCTGGGACAGCTCAGAGTGACCCTAAGAGTCCACCCAGGGGAACTGGGATGCTTGAGCTTCTCTGGCACCCCTGAAGCTCCCAGTCCTGCTCCAAGCTCCAACTCTGCTCCTTTCTCAGAGCACAGGTGGGGAATTAGAGCTCTGTTCAGCTTTTGGGGCCTGACCCTCCCATTCCCAGCCAGTTCCCCTGGGACCAGCTTTGGAGGGAAGGTCAGGACAGCAGCACTTACTTGTACTTGTTGAATTCAGCTGCACATTTCACTTTGAATATGACCTGGAGGAAAGATTTGCACAGGGTTACTTTACACGCCCTACAGTTTCTTTTCAACTTTGTCAAGAGATAAACAGCAAAATCAGAATCCAGCTGGACATCTCCAAGGACTCTGGATTATTTATTAGCACCAAGTCTTGCTCTGGACCCAAAAGAATGGTACTTTTTCCTTGTACAAGCCCAGCCCAAATACAGGTTCCCAACAACCATAATCATATTTAACACCCCATATGAGACAAGCACTTCAACACTACACTTTAAAGACTTCAAGAAAAGAAGGGAGTTTAGCACTTAAAAGCCATTAAAGTCCTTCAAAAATACATCTCCTTTTCCCAACGTTTTGGGCTGTTTTAGGACCTCAACCATGCTGGATTTCCATATTAGAGGAGTAGGGACAGTTTAGGAAGATGCAGATACTCCCAAGTCACAGCTCAGATGTGAATTTCTGCAAAGGCACAGGGAAACCAGTGCTCACACTGGTCAGGAACTGGGTTGTGTCCAACTCCAGTTCCAGACCCCAGCAGGAAGGATCCCAGAGCTGGGATCACATTCAGCCACAGACAAAGCTCAAGTCCTGATTAGAGGCTTTGAAAGGACTTGGGAAGAGGCACAGACACACCCAGAGTGATCCCACCTGTACTTGTGGGATCACTGCACAGCTGTGGAGGTTCAGTTTCTTTTCTCCCACAAGGAGCCTTCCCTGTCAGCACTGAAGGATCGCTCATCCCCTCCCAGGCATCCTCAGGCAGCTTTTATCGTGGTGGGATTCCTTGGCTCCTGCTTCCAAGGCATCACCGAGGTAGAAATGGCACATGAGCTTCAGGAGTCAGGCTGCTGCCAACGGGATTTCCAGAGACATTTCAGGATCTGAGGGTTGTCTGAGCCCCTGCAGTGGTTCCAAGCATTTCAAAGGGCATTGGACAGCTTCAGTGATTCTCTTCCAAGAGCCACTTCCACTGCCTGGCTCCTCTTCCCGAGGCTGGGGAAGGATGAGCTCAACCCAGTGAGGAATGAGACCTGGTTCTTCAGCAGAGGGAGGCATCCAGCCTCAGGAATGTTCTCTGTCCTGGCCCACAGAACTACAGGAGTGTGGCACAATCCACTCTGAGCCCGAAAACTCATCTCAGTTCCAGGAAAACTGGCCCTTGGAAGGGCCACGTGGTGACTCCAAAACAGAAACATCCCTGAATCCTCCTTTCTTTGCCTGTGGGTGACATTCAGGCACTTTGAGAGGAATCACTGAATCACTGAGGCTGGAAAAGCCCTCCAAGGTCATCAAGTCCAACCCTTAATCCAGCAGCACCACACTCACCACTAAACCATGCCCTCAAAGTGCCACAGCCACGAGTTTTTGGAACACTTCCAGGGATGGGGACTCCACCACTGCCCTGAACAGCCTGTTCCAACACCTCACCACCCTTCCAGTGAAGAATTTTTTCCTAACATCCACTTAGGGTCTAAATATTCCCTGGCACAACTTGAGGCTGTTTCCTCTTGTCCTGTCAAAACAGGCACCGGTGCCATCCAGCTGGGAAACTCCTGGTTCAGCACCCACTCCAGCAGCACAGAAATCCACTGAGGAATCTGCACTCCTGCTGTGACTCTGTCTGTAACCTCAGCCTCTGAACAGCTCTGCAGAGTCCCTGCCTTGCATTCCAGCTGGGAATGTCGTGTTCTCAGCTGAGAACAGCCCCTCAGCTGAGCAGGGAAGTGCCCCTGACTCACAGGAAGATGCTGCTTTGGGCAGGACACTCTTCCCAAACCCTCCCCTGCAGCCCTGGGGATTAAAGCACACAAAGCTGAGTCAGGGTTAAGAGTGCAACAGCAATTTGAGCCTCATGCTTGGCCCACTGCCATGGAAAGCAGAGAGAGAGAGACCACAGCTCCAGCCTTATTAGCCCCTGGACAGTTATTCCTATAACTTCAGGAAGGGAACAGACACCACAGCTTTGGTGGGTTTGGTTATTAAGGCTGATAAGTTATCTGAAGGTTGCTTTTCCTTCCCAGGGACTGGGTCAGGAGGTGCCACCAGCAGCCTGCACAGGGTGTCTCTGGGCTCTTATCCTTGAGACGAGCTCCGAGCCTCTGCTGCTCTCAGAGCCCAAGGACAGCTCAGGCTGAGGGTTCTGCTGTGAAAAATCCAGCACAGAGAGCTCAGGAGCAACCCTGTTCTTCAGAGAAACAGGAAAAATAGACCCCTGTGCTTCAGCAGGTGCATGAGGCCAAGCTGTGAGCAGCAATCCCTGCAAACTGAACAGTTCCTTCAAATCTGAGCTGAGATTTTCTTCAGAAGTCAAGCATGAAAACAGGGAACAGAGGTCTCAGCAGCACAGAGCAGCAGGACTGGGCACATTTTACTCCTGAACAAGTCTTTTACAGTAGTTTGGATTACTCAGGTGCTTTTCCAGAGCCATGGATCCCTTGGGCACTCCACATCAGCCAGAAGGTGAGGCTGAAATGAGCTACAGACCCCAAAGCCCTCCGTGCTGCTGGAGGCTTTTGGGTTTGTGATTGAGTGGATTTATCCCATAAAAGTGATTTCCTTGCTCACATCACAGCCCAGAGTGTCCCTAAGGGTGTGATCAAGAGACACACTCACCCTTAGAAGGTGCCCTGGAGGAGTCACAGCTGCTGAGGGAAGATAAGTGACACATGCCAGATCCCACAGATGAACCCAAGGACCACCCCCAGTACCTGCACAAGGCAGGACCTGAACCCTAACAGTGAGGCACTCAGGCTGGACCAAAACCAAGCTGTCCTCAGCAGATCTGAACGATCCAGGAACTTGTTGTTGTCCACTGGAATCAAATTCCTTTTTTGCTTCATAAAGACAAAATTAATTTGGGCTCTGAAGATACAAGACACAGCCATGCCATGCCCCAGCACAGCTCAGCTGTGCATCCCCAGACAGATCCCTCCCCTCACCCCAGGAGATAATGGGAGCACAGCACAGACTATTTGGGGATCACACCTTGTACCAAGTGTGCAAACCCCCCACTTCAACCCACAGAGGAAAAGCTGGAGGATCCATGAGGATCTCTCTCCACCCTCATATTGATACTGAGATCATTCCATGCCATCATGAACACAGGCTGCAGCTTTGCCTGTTCCCTCCTTTCCTAGAATAGCTGGTCCCCAGCAGGGCCACCTGTTCATCTGGGAAAGATGGGAATCATCAGCTCTGGGATGGAGCAGTTTGGAGTTTCAGTGATCCCTCACCAGCTGTCCCTCCGAGGCACAGGGCACTGCCAGGTGTCTGCTACACAGGGAAGGTGAAAGAGGGAAAGAAGGATGGAAATTTTTCCAGTTTTTCCAGCTGAGAAGGCAGGGAGATCCAGGACAGTAAAGACAAACATCTCTCAGGCTGGATGTTCTCTCCATGCCTGTCTCCAGTGCAATTAGAGCAGGAAAGGATGGAAGGGGCTGATGTCATCTCCTCAGATGGAGCACTTAGAGAAACCCAGGCAGGTGAAGGGCTCTGGCCACACCATCAGCCCTACCAGGCCAGCATTCCTTACTCATCCCTGTGCCAGCTGCTGATTCCCAGCACAACCAGGGGTGCCAAGGGCTCCAGAAGGTCTTTATGATCAGGGTTGTTGTGGCTGCATTTCACAGAATCATTTGGGTTGGAGAAGAACCTCCAAGGCCATCAGGTCCCAGCTGTGCCTGATCCCCACCTTGTCACAAGCTCAGAGCACTGAGTGCCACCTCCAGGGGTTCCTTGGACACCTCCAGGGATGGGGACTCCAAACCTCCCTGGCAGCTCCTTCCAATGCCTGACCACCCTTTCCATGGAGAAATTTTCCCTAATATCCCATTTAAACCTCTCCTGGCACAGCTTGAGGCCGTTTCCTCTTGTCCCTGCCCCCCTGGCTGCCCCCTCCTGTCAGGGAGTTGTGCAGAGGCAGAAGGTCCCTCCTGAGCCTCCTTTTCTCCAGGCTGAATATCCTGAGCTCCCCCCATGTGTTTCCATTTTCCATGTATCATGCTCCTGACAAAGATTTTGGGAAAACCAGAAGTTGCAGACTCTTGGGGAAGGTGGCATTATTCAAGCAGCTGGCAGCACAGGAGCTGTTCCAAAGGCAAGGCAAAGGAGCAGCCCAGGTTGGGTATCAGAGCTACTGAGGCAAGATTGGGAGTGGATCTGAGGAATTCTGACCTGGTGGACTGTGAACCCCAGATTCCCAGGAAAGGAGTCCTTCTGGTACAAGCTGAAGTAGAAAGAAATGCTCCCAAGCTACAGGGATATTGCAGGTGGAAAAAGCATCCCAAGGGAGCCTACAAGAGAGGTGGAAAGGACAAGAGCATGGAATGAAAGGACACAGGGAATGGCTTCCCACTGTCAGAGAGAAGTTTAGGTGGGATATTGGGAAGGAATTCCCAGCTATGAGGATGGGCAGGCCCTGGCACAGGGTGCCCAGAGAAGCTGTGGATGCTCCTGGATCCCTGGAAGTGTCCAAGGCCAGGTTGGAGCAAGCTGGGACAGTGGAAGGTGTCCCTGCCCACGGCAGGGGGTGAACTGGATGGGCTTTAAAGTCCCTTCCAACCCAAACCATCCTGGGACTCTAGGAAAAAGAAATACACATCCCACACTCATTCTGTCAGGTCTCTGCATCCCCTCAGGAATCTCAAGGACCAAGATGGGATAAGAAGAGGACAGCCTGTCCCCACAGAAAGGAGGAACACAGGGCAGTTTAGCAGATTTGAATTTCAGCCCCCAAAACAGCCTGGAGTGTTAAGTAATACAGGTATCTGTTTCCTGGAGCTTCTTCCCCACCACCGTTCCATCCTCAGCCTCTACACAGCCTGAGGAGCTCCATAAATCCAGCAAGATCAGCTCAAACATCAGCACAGGCCATTTTTCCTCCCCAGATGCCATTTCTCCAGCATCCCCACAAAGGAGGCTCTGTGCACAGGGACAATGAGCCTCAGCACAGCAGCAGCCCCTGCTTTTATCCGAGGGCATCTCAGATCAGGATGCCACCCCCAGGGCAGCAGAAGCTCGGTGTCCTTCCACAGGCTGCTGCCAAGTGGTCCTTAAAAACTGAGAATGGATGGGCATGTTCTGCTGGAGTCACACCAGTAAACACACCTCTGGATCATGGGAGCCAGAAAAGCTCCACAGGATTTCCATTTTTTTCTCCAAACCTCTGGAGCTTCACCACTGAGATCTGCCCAAAAACCCCAGGGAGTGATGGACACCCCTCCTGGTTGTTCCAGGGAAGTGTCAGGCCCTCCCCTCCCTGGGGCTGAGCAAGCAGACCCATTTTCATAAGTCACTTTATCCTTCCCCACTCCAGATTCAGAGCTCTTATTTCCTCAGACAGGATTTCCCTTGGCTCTAGGTCTTCAAGGAGAAAGAAGTGGGATATGTGCAGAGTTCACTGAAAAACAGATATCACGGGAGGAGGAGAAGCCTGGGAATCTATTTGGATTTACTTTAAGAGGACCTTTAAACAAGCCTGCAGAGAGGCAAATCTGCTGTCAAATCCAGTGACCTAGAGGAAAAGAGAAATCCAGCCACTCTGTGGAGCAGAGCACAGAATCCCTGCCTTTCAAGGGACACAAACCCCTCCTGGCTGGAGCAACTGGGGGGTCAGGCTCCCTTGAGCAGGCAAAGATGGATTTTGTGCACTCTGTGCACCATTTGTTATTCCACTGCCACTCCATCAACAACACCTCCGACAGCTTTGGCAACAGGCAACTCACCCCCAAAAGCCTCCAGAAAAGAAGGGAAAAAGAACCAGAGCAGCAGAACAACCCCACTGCTCCGAGCATCATGTGAACCTCAGTGTCCTGGGGAAAATGAAATCATAACTCCCGTGGGTGACACGTTGGAGCAACGGAGCGGTTTTGCTGTGTGCTAAGCGATTCCTTTGTGAGGCTGGGGAACAGCTGAGAGCCGCAGAGCAAAGAATCCCAACAACAACAACAACAACAAAGCTGGGAGGAAAAAGTGGTGACTCGTTTCATAAATAGGCAGCGAACCGGCAGGCAGGCGAGCAGAGGGCTGCTGCTCACGAGAAACTGGAGCAGAAACAAAATATTCAGGAGGAGGATGGGGAGGGGAGAGCCAGGGCTTTAGGAGATAAAGGCGAGTGGAAGGACTAAGGAAAAGGAGGCTTAAAATCACCGCACGAGTGATGGGGAAGCCCAGAAAAAAGCAGGGACACAGCTCGGTGACAATAACAAGCGGCTCGGCACTGTCCCAGCAGCGATGCTGGTGCTGGTAAGGGGCCCCCCTCGGCTGCCCCGGGCTGTTGTGTGAGGGATCTCGATTTTTTTTTTATTATTTTATTTTTTTTTTTTTTTGTCTGACAAGCTGCGGAACAACAAGCCCGGTTTGCAGCGGAGCGATGGAGGGAAGGAGGGAGCGCAGCAACAATAGCAGAAGAGGCTCTGGCTGGTGACGTAATGGTTGGCATCACTCCAGGCCAGAGCAGCCCCTGCTGCTGCCACTTTCTGGTCCCCTTTGCAGAAGGCAAATCAATTAAAAAAAAAAATAAAATGCAAAACAGTTCCTCAAGTGACGCCCCTCACACACACAAACACCCCGCCGTGGGTCTGGGTTGCAAAGAGGAGAAGCCCACCTGGGAGCAGGGCATCTCCCTGCACCCCCCGAATCCCAAATTCAGGGCATGTGCCTGTCCCCCCCATGCCGGGTCTGCAGTCAGGGTACAGCCCCGCACCCCAAAGCCCTGATGCTGGGATTGTGGGCACACTTTTAGCTCACACCATCCCCCCCCCTCACCAAATCCCACCCCGCCCCCCAAGCTGGGATTCAGGGCACAATCCCTGTGCTTCTCCCCCGAGCTTGGATTCAGGGCACAATCCCTGTGCTTCTCCCCCGAGCTTGGATTCAGGGCACAACCCCTGCATCTCCCCCAGCCTGTCCCGAAGTCTGGATTCAGGGCACAATCCCTGTGCCTCCTTCCGAGCCGGGATTCAGGGCACAGCCCCGCATCCCCTCAGGCTGTCCCAAAGCCTCCACCGAGGGCAGAGCCCCGGGATCGTCTCCCACCCCTCACCTGGACGCTGACATCCCCATCCCACCCCAAAGCCTCGGCTCCAGGGCGCTCCAAGTTTGGAGAGCTGGCTGAAGAGGAGCTTTCCAACCCCGGTGTCCCGCAGGGCGGAGGTTTGGGGGGAAAGGGAATTTCGGAGGGGTTTTGCCCGAAAGGCAAAACTTACCTCGGCGAAATAGAGGTTGAGGAGGCAGAGGCTGGAGAAGAGGAGGCAGCCGGGCAGGCAGTACAGGAGCCAGTGGGCGAAGGGCTGCTGGAGGCGGAGGGCCTGCAGGGAATTCTGCAGGTAGAAGGAGAACAGGGTGGTCCTGAGGGCTGCCCAGAGCAGGCAGAGGAAGAGGCAGAGCGTGTGGTAACTCAGCCGCCGCTCGCGGTAGTAGAGCAGCAGCCAGAGCTGCAGGTAGGCGAAGAGGAAGAGCGCGGCGTAGAGCGCCGTGTGGAGCACGGTGAGCCCCAGCTCCACGGCGTAGGGCACGGCCGCCCCCTCAGCGAGGGCCATGGGGCAGCGGGAGGCACCGACCCCCTCCCTGCCTTCCCTCAGCCCCGGCTGGACACCCCCATGCAACAAAGGGGAGCCCCCCCGCTTCTCCCCTTCTTCTTCTCCTTCTTCTCCTCCTCCCGCCCGCCCGGCTGCACCGCCCGCCCGCCCGCCGCCAAACAACTCCGTGCCGGGGACAACCGGCTGAGCCCGCTGATTTGAGGGGCGGCGGCGCGCGCTCCCCATTGGCCGCCCGCCGGCCACGCCCCTCGCCGCGCCCACCCGCCGCGCCCACTGGCCGGCGCCGCCTGTCAATCACCCGCGCGACGCCCCCGCCGCGCCGCCGCTTTGCTTCTTGGGTTGGCGGCGCCGCCCGCCCGCCATCCCACCCCCCCCTTCCCTCCTTCCCTGAGAGGCGGTGAGGGGTGAGAGAGAGGGATGGAGGGGCGGCGAGGGATGAGAGAGGGATGAGAAGGATGAGAGAGGGGAGCGGAGGGTGAAGGGGTGAGAGGGGCGGTGAGGGGAGCGGTGAGGGGAGCGGTGAGGGGCCTCCCGGAGGAGCCGGGGTGCGGGAACATCCCCGCTTCAGGCTGGGGATGTGCGGCTGTCGCTGACGGCCGGTCTGTTCCGTGCAGGCGGCCATCCCTGTGGGTGCAGGGACAGCTCAAGGGACCCGCTCTGCGAAGAGCTCTCGGCTCCGGCTGCAACCCCCTGGATGCCGAGAGGCCTCGCTCGGCTCGGGGATCGCTTTCCCCCGGCTGGCACGGACCCGCCCGCGTTGGTTTGGGCATCCCGGCGTTACCAGCCGAGCCGCCGGCCGGAGGGGCAGCCGGGGCCGAGGGAGGCTGCCCCAGCAGCGCGGAGGAGGGATGAGGACACCGACCCGAACGCTCGGGACACCGGGTAGGTGACAGCCCTCAGCCCGTCCGCAGCTTGCTCGGTGATGTGCATCCAGCGCCGGCTGCTTTCCAGGGACTTCGGGGCGCTGGTTCCCAAGGACAGACTGGATGTGGCAGCGGGAAATGTTTGCAAACCGCGTGCATGTGGCACCTGGGGACACGGGGTAGTGGTGGTGGGCTTGGCAGTGCTGCGGGAATGCTCGGACTCGTTGGTCTGAGAGGTTTTTTCCAGCCTGTATGATTGATTCCGTGCTGCAGGCTGCCTGCTGTGCACGGGAATCAAAGCCTTCCTCTCCTGGTGTGGGCAGAGGTAAAGGCTGCAGCGTGTCCCTCCTGCAGCTTTGGATAACAAGTGAGACCTAACTGCTGGGAACGTGAAAATGAAAGTGAAACTTTTCTGGAAGTGACGGTATAAGAGCATCAGAAATCCAGGCAAAAATATCCTGCAAAAAAAACACGTGAAGCACACTGGGCAGCAGGCTGGGATGCACTTGGATGTTCCCAGAAAAGGATCCCTGTGCTTCAAGATGCTCCCCCAGCTGCCCCTGTAGGCAGTAGGGAGATGGAGTGAGTGCAAAGGGCCAGTGGTTATTTCAGTCCCATAATTGCAGGCTCATCCCAAAGTTCTGGAGGAGCATCTCTTCTTATTCCAGCTCCAAATGCTGGGGAATTGCAGCTCTAGCACCCTACTCAAATCAGTTGTGTCCAAAAACTTGCCTTTGGAAAATTTGAAAGGAGTTGGGTTGAGCTCTGTGCCAGCTAATTGGGCAATGATAATGAACCTGTGATAATTATCATGGGTTTGTGATAATTAACTTGTCAGCTGTGTAGGAAAAGTCTGGAGGAGGGAAGGGAAGTGTGTAGTGAAAAATATGAAAAGTCAATACAATTCCAGGCAAGGAATCATGAGTTGGGTTGGAAGGGACCTTAAAAATCATCTAGTTCCACTCCTGCCATGGGCAGGGACACCTTCCACCATCCCAAGTTGCTCCAATCCCCATCCAACCTGGCCTTGGACACTTCCAGGGATCCAGGGGCAGCCACAGCTTCTCTGTGCCAGGGCCTGCCCACCCTCCAGCCAAGAATTCCTTCCCAATATCCCATCCAGCCCTGCCCTCTGGCAGTGGGGAGCCATTCCCCCTTGGGGAATGATTGGACTCAATGATCTCAGGGGGCTTTTCCAACCTTAAGGATTCTGTCATTTTTCTGGATCACCTAAAGGAAATTTGTCTGCATGATCAAAGTTGTGGGCAGAGTGTTCCTCTCTGCCTTGCATTTTGGAGCAGCAACAGGAGGGATATTTGGGCTGGAACATCCAGGTGAGCTGGAGAGAGCCTGTCCATCCTGCTGTAGATAAGGGACTGAGTCAGCTCCACGTGGATTTGGGGTCTGGTCCGTGTCCTCCCTGCCAGGGAATTTGGGAGAGCAGCTCCCTGGTTAAGTGCTGCCAGAAGGGCATGGAAGGGAGATGAGAATCCTGCCAAAAATCTGTGCCAGCAGGGTGTGGGGTGAATGTCCTGCTGCAAAGAGAAGCCTGATTTGGGTCAATCAGCACAGGAGGACTTGAAGTGACTCCATTTAGGAGCATCCTAAATGTTCCTGGTTTAGGAACATCTACCTAGGGTATTAAAACTTTCCAGCTGAGGCCTCTGCAGCCTGGGAGAGGATGGAATGGGATAAAAATTAAAAAGGAGCAACAGGGTAGTGTGTTACTGAGGAGACACTGGCACAGGATTCCCAGAGAAGCTGTGGCTGCCCCTGGATTCCTGGAAGTGTCCAGGGCCAGGTTAGGTGGAGCTTGGAGCACCCTGGGATAGTGGAAGGTGTCCCTGCCCATGGCAAGGTTGGAACTTTGGTTTTTAAGGTCCTTTCCAACCCAAACCATTCCAGGATTCCGTGATGATATTTGGACAAGAGAAAGTGCAGGTTTTACATCACTGGCATGAAAGTCCAGGCTGGTGGTGTCTCTGCTGAGTCCAGGGAAGCCCATGGGTGATGGAGGTGGTCCCAGCTGGCTGTGCAGTCCATAATTCCAGCAGGACAGCAGTTCATCCTTGTCTGGTGACTCTCAAATCCCACCCCACAACGCCCTCCCTGGAGGAAGCTCATCTTCCTCAGGGGTAAACCTGAGATCTGTGTGAGGAAAAATATCAGGGAAAGCAGCTGGGGTCAGAGGTGATCCCAGCCCAGGGATTCCACTGCAGGAGTCCCCAAGCAATTTGTGCCCCCACAGGAGTTTGGGCTGGGTATCTCTGGTGGATTTGGTTTCACTTCAGGTCACCTACAGTGACCTTAACCACCTTGCTTGGCTCTGCCTTGGAATTATGACAGTGGAAACATGAGCCAGGCCTGGCATTCTGTCAGTGCTGTCCCTTGTTCGTGGGCTTAAGGTTTCCACAGAGCTGCTTCACACATCCATGGTATTTTCACACATCTCTGGCAATCCTGCAGGTGTCAGTGATACAGGGTTCTGGCTGTTTCCAGCCCTGGGGTGTTAATTTTCCATTGATGGAGAAGAGGTGACAGAGGAAATGGCCTAAAAGCTGAATGTTCAGGTGTGGGTTGATGGGGAGCAGAGGGAAGCTGCTGGGCAGGATGGAGTAGTGAAAAATATGAAAAGTCAATACTTTTGGACTTGAGCAGGGAAGGGATGAGCTTAGATCTTTCACTGGAGCCCAGAATGGTTTGGGTTGGAAGGGACCTGAGAAAAGCCCATCTCATTCAGACCCCCTGCCATGAGCAAGGGACACTTTCCACCATCTCAGGCTGCTCCAAGCCCTGTCCAAACTGGCCCTGGACACTTCCAGGGATCCAGGGACAGCCACAGCTGCTCTGGTCCTCACAGGGAAGAATTCCTCACTCCCAATCTCCCATCCATCCCTCTGGCAGTGGGAAGCCATTCCCTGTGTCCTGTCCCTCCATCCCTCATCCCCAGACCCTCTCCAGCTCTCCTGGAGCCCCTTCAGGCCCTGCCAGGGGTTCTGAGCTCTCCTTGGGGGGTGGAGTTCTGTTTTAAACTGCTGACCCTCTCCTGCAGGTATAATCCTGTGACACCTCTGAGTCCTTGGAGGCTGCTCCTCTTCCTTCCTTGACAGTGAGCTCTCCCGTTTGCCCAGGGCTCGTTCCCACGTGCCAGGGTTGTGTTTATTTTTCCATCCTGCCACAGCCAAGTTTGTCATTTCATAAACATCACCCCCCCGCCCCCAGCCTGATCCCTGTCCCCTCTGTAAGCCAGGGCAACAGATGGGAGGGCACGGGACCAGAAATGCCTGACACTGCCCAAAGCTGGAAAGGAGACAACTGTGGAGATTTTGAGATGAAAATAAAAATAATTAATGTGTTTCTAGCTCTGTGGTGCCTTCAGGCCTGATCCAAACCCCTCAGCTCCTGGAGAAGGAGCCCTGTGAAGGCTGGGTGTGCCTGTCAGTAACTCCTGGAGCAGGGCAGAGGATCTTTCCCTGCTGGTTTTTGGAGTGTTTGAGCTTGGGTTGATCCCAGGGCAGCCATGGTGAGCTGACAGCCTCTGCCAGGCTGGTGGAGGGACTGACAGCCCTGTGGACACAGGGGTGTTTGTTGAGGGAAGCAGCTGCAGCTCGTGATGCAAATTCTGCATGGATTCAGTCCCAGCTTTGTCCCTTTGTTGAGCAGGGAGCAGCCACGCTCCAGCAGCAGAGAGAGAGCAATCCCTGAGGAGCAGGCTGGGAGGGAATGGAGTGGGGAGAAGGTGGCTTCTCACCCTTTAACCTCCTCACATCATCTGCCATGGGCTGAAGTGAGCAGAATCCCAAAATCCCAGATTGGTTTAGGTTGGGAGGGACCTTAAAGATCATCTTGTTCCATCCCAGGGGCAGGGACTTTTCCCACCAAAATCAATCTGTTCAGGAAAATTCACACTTAATAAATGTGTTCTCTGGGAAAGTCAAGGTGGCTACCAAGAAGTGGCAAAATCAGTAGCCAGAAGCAGAAAAGGTTTTACAGAATTCTTGTCTGACTGATTGCTACGCATATTTTAGGTCAAGGGTGGTAATCTGATTTTTTAATTAATCCTTTAAAGGTTAAATTGTATAGAAAGTCTGATCACAGAGTAAAGAAAAAAACCCAGCAGTCTGTATAAAAATAGCATCCATTTAAGTTACATAAATCCTTATAAATATAAGAGAGAAATCAGTTATTCTATAAAAAAAAAATAATTCAGAACATGTGTTCCTGAAGCACCAGCAGAACATCCTCATGCTAAGGACTCCAGCAAGAAAATCTTTATAAATATACCTGCAAAATTCTTCCTCACCCTGACCAAAAAACAAGTGTCAGAAGATGCCCATTTCTATTTTGCACTGAAACACGAGCTCTCCTATTTGAATCTCAAAGGGCCATTTGGTTTTTGGCAACCACCACGTGTCCCATCCCTTTGCAAACACCTTGCAGGGCCGCATAAATTCTGTTGGCATCCTGGAAGCTCTGGAGCAGGAATTGAGGCAGTTTGGGCGGGGGTTTGTGGATGATGCTGTCACTGCTTTGATGCCTGTGCGTGGAGTTTTTGTTGGACTGGAAAGAAATAAAGAGGAGGGAAGAAAGCCCAGCCCTAAGCTGAAAGCACTGAGGGTCTGTGCACTTGAAGGAGCCACTCAGAGGGAAGAGACTGGCCTCTGCTGTCCTCTTTGCAGTCATCTGAGTCACCTGTGGATTGAGTGACTAATTCATAATATCCTCAAGATGTTTGTGTCATAATAATTTCCACAGTTGGAAATTATAGTCATGTAACAGAGACTAAAACAGAGAAACACTCAGATGTGTGTTTGTGTGTGTTTATGTATATTTTTTAATTTTTTCCCCCCCCCAGTTGTGACTCTCCTGTGCCTGTAGCTGGGAGCAGCCATGTCAGCCCAAAAGGACAGATGGGTTTCTTCCTTGGTTTTCCTTCTCTTCTGTGCCTGCTTCATCCCAAACTGTGGAAGTGCCAGCCTGCAGCAGGAGCCGAGCCCCCAGCACTATTTCAGTGGCTTGGAAGGTGGAAAAACATCCTTGGCTTTTTTCACCCCCAGTGGTACGTGTTTGATGTGAGTTTCCATCAGCCTGGGGGCTCTGCAGGGCTTGGATGAGAGTGGAACAATCACAGAATCATGGAATGGTTTGAGTTGAGTTGGAAGGATCTAAATCCCATCCAGTCCCACCTCAGTACACCTTCCAGTATCCCAGGCTGCTCCAAGCCCTGTCCAACCTGGCCTTGGACATTTCCAGGGATCCAGGGGCAGCCACAGCTTCTCTGGGAATTCGATCTCAGCCCCTCCCCACCATCCCAGCCAGGAATTCCTTCCCAATATCCCATCCTTCCCTGGCAGTGGGAAGCCATTCTCAGTGTCCTGTCACTCCACCCCTTGTAAAGAGTCTCTCTTTATCTTTCTTTTTGGCTCCTTCAGGGACTGGAAGGCTGCAATTAATTCACCCCAGAACCTTCTGTTTTCCACCTCTCAGCCTTTCCTCTGGCAGAATTGCTCCATCCCTCTAATCAGCATGTGGCCCTCCTCTAGGAAGAGGCAATTCTGGAGATTTTTAAACCCAAAGGGGTTTTGAAGAGCTGGTCAAGCACTGTGCTTGACCTGGTGCTCCTGACAGGCAGAGACCTCTTGGGATGGGTTCTTTCCTGGCTGTGTCCTCAGGCACAGCCCTTCAAACATCTTCATTCATTTTCTGGAATATTTTCTGGAGGTATTGTGGAGGAGAAAGCCAGTTTCCTAAGGGATTTTCCCCTCTTCCATAATACCTGCTGGAAAAAGGAGACTCCCTTTCATGAGGGAGAACTAAAGGCTGTCATGGACTGGGAGAAGATCCTTGACCTTGCTTTTGTTCTTTGTGATCCCCTGGGTGTGGTTTCCCAAAGACACTGGCATGGGCTGAGGAACATCTCAAAGACATTGGGCTGAGGAACATCTCCCATATCTCAGTGTGTGGCAGGAGGATGTTATTCACTCTCAGGACTTGCAGAGGATTTTTTTGTGTGTGTGTGTTTCAGTTTCTCCTGGTGCCCAGCCCTTCCTGGAGCAGATTGAGAGCTCAGCTGAGGTCCTGCAGGACTATGGTGTTTCTGTGGTGAAGGTAAATGGGGCTCAGGGGAGCTGCTGGGTGGGATGGAATGAGTAGGAGATGAGCAGGGAAGGGATGAGCACAGGTTTTTCATGGAATCATGGACTCACAGAGCAGCTTTGGCTTTCAGGGACCTTAAAGCTCATCTCTTTCCACCTCACCTTCCATGGGCAGGGACACCTTCCACTATCCTGGATTGCTCCAAGCCCTGTCCAGCCTGGCCTGGAACATTTCCAGGGATGGAAAATCCACAACTTCTCTGGGCAGCCTGTTCCAGAGTCCATGTTCCATGATGGATGAGGTTGGTTAACTTCTTTTCAGCTCAGTGCAAAAAATATTTCATACTAAGGAGTTTTTAGCTGAAATCTTATGCAGATTCACGTGAGGGAATTACAAATTCAGGCAAGTGTAATTAGACTCTGAGGAGTGCTTACATATTTATATTTGGATTTATTTAGTTTCCTCCAGCTACAGACCAAAGTTCAGTAAGGAAGCACTGATCTGTCACTTTGAATATGCTGGGCAGATCATGGGGTCTTTTGATCCCATCTGACCCACATCAGCAGGCTGAGCTGGAAAACTGAAGTACAAACTCCACTCTCCATCTCTGGTCTCCATTTTGGTGGATTTTCCCTCCCAGAAGGTTTGGAAAGGCTGGATTTACACTCTTGAATGGAAGAAAGCTGTAAGGGGGTGTGTGTGGTCATTGTGGGGCTGAATCTTAATTACAAGTATTTGCTCTCTAGGTGAATTGTCCCAAAGAGGATGCCTCAAGATATTGTGGAAAAGAAAATGCATTGAGGAAAGCCTTCCTATTCAGGTGAAGTTGAGTTGGAAGGATCTTAAATCCCATCCAGTCCCATCCCCTTTCCATGGGACACATGGGACCACAAGATTTTGGGTCTAGTCTAAGAAAGAAACACATTTTTGGTGCTCTCCTTGTTGGTGGGGTTAACTCTTCTGCCCTGCATGGGAAGGTTCAGCTCCTGGTCTCTTCCAAGGATTGTCACCTGGAAGCTTTTCCGTGTTACCAGCTCAGTTCTCATTGACTGTTGTACTGATAATCATGGAACAGTTAAAGTTGGAAAAGACCTGTAAGGTCATTGAGTCCAACCATTCCAAAGACCTTTAGGATCACCAAGCCCAACCATTCCAAAGACCTGTAAGGTCATTGAGTCCAACCATTCCAAAGACCTTTAAGGTCATCAAGCCCAACCATTCCAAAGACCTTTAGGATCATCAAGCCCAACCATTCCAAAGACCTTTAGGATCACCAAGCCCAACCATTCCAAAGACCTTTAAGGTCATTGAGTCCAACCATTCCAAAGACCTTTAGGATCACCAAGCCCAACCATTCCAAAGACCTGTAAGGTCATTGAGTCCAACCATTCCAAAGACCTTTAAGGTCATTGAGTCCAACCATTCCAAAGACCTTTAAGGTCATTGAGTCCAACCATTCCAAAGACCTTTAGGATCACCAAGCCCAACCATTCCAAAGACCTGTAAGGTCATTGAGTCCAACCATTCCAAAGACCTTTAAGGTCATTGAGTCCAACCATTCCAAAGACCTTTAGGATCATCAAGTCCAACCATTCCAAAGACCTTTAGGATCATCAAGCCCATCCATTCCAAAGACCTTTAAGGTCATCAAGTCCAACCATTCCAATGACCTTTAAGGTCATCAAGTCCAACCAGTCTGAAGTCCTTTTAAGATCATCAAGTCCAGCCCTTCCCCCAGCACTGCCAAGGCCACCATGTCCCCAAGTGCAGCAGGAACCTGCTCAACCAGGCTTGAACAATTCCCAGCTCAGATCAAAGACACCTCAAGTGTGTTCTGCCATTTCTCCACCATCCTCCCTCTCCTTCTGTGCCTGCCTTGGCTCCCTTTCCCCCTGTGGTCCATGCAGTGAGTTTCCTTTGGTGACTCTCTCTTCCCCCTGCAGAGGAAACCGACTGATCCGAGAGTTCCCCACCGACGCCCTGTTCGACGTGAACTCCATCGTCGCCAACGTTTTGTTGTAAGTCCACACCACACCCCACTCTCTGAAATCCTTTTCCTTTCTCCTCCCACTAAATGCCAGCCCCAGGTATTCCAGGGGCTGCTCTCAGTCAAGCTTTTCTCTTCATTGTGGTTTGATCCTGTTAAACCTTTTCCCTTGAGACGACACTGGTTAAGATTACAACGACACAGACTCTGACTCAGAAGGCTGACAATGACTTTGTTTATTTCTTGGGAATTTTTTCTCTTTATACTATTCTACAAAGAATAACCCAATGGGTGGAAAAAAGACAAACTTCTTCAATTACATTAGTCAAGTCAGAGGGACATGAAGAAGAAGTCCCTCCTAGGGAAAGGAATGTAAACATAGGTTACAGTTAGGAAAACATGTCTCTTGTTGACAAAAAAGTCTCTAGAAAAGAGTTTCAGAGAAACTAAAACATCACAGGCACGAACCAGAGCTACACAACACACCAGCACACACCTGGGCACCTCCAGTTAGCTGTGAATCCTTAATCTGCCAGCAAGCAAGAAGCTGGAATTTTACCCTGTTTTTCCCATCATGGTTGTGTGGCTGCAAATTTACTCTTCAACTAGTTGCTAATGAGGTTTCTTCTGCCTCCTCAGTGCCCTGCTCTTCAATGAAGTTAAATACATTGAAACACTGGCAGATCTTGAGAGCATTGAAAATGTGTTGAAAGGGAAGTCCAACATGGTCTTTGCCTACGTACCAGCTATTGGGACAGCAGGTATGGATGCTCAGCTTTCCATCTTTCCTCTCTTCCCCCAGCCTTTTTTTGGTAGAGTATCCAGGAGCTGAGTTTGTGACCCAAAATCCTGCAAATGGAAACCTTCAAGGGCCACCCAGCCATGAGATCTCTACTTCCACATATCTTGCTTTGTTTCCAAAGGGATCAGTTGTACCAGAAAAGTTTTGCTGGGAGCAAAACCTTGAGAGGACTTGGAGAGGGAAAGCAAGCCTGGTTGCTGTCTTAAAAATAATAAATCCCTGGGCAGATCTCTGGCTCTGCAGTGGAATGGATTCACACACAGCACTTGTTTCCTGGGGATCAGGAGTGGGATCCAGCTCCAGTTGCTCACTTCCCTTCACGGTGTGTTTTCAGACAGGCTCTGTGACATTGTACCAAGAGTTTCTGAAAGCCTGGGAATTGGTATTTGCACCTGGGAAGGGTGAAACAGGAGATGCAGAGGGAGCAGAGCTCAGTTCACCTTTGCCCTTCCCTTTGCAGAGCACAGAGCTGTGATGGAGGCAGCTTTTGTCTATGGCACCATCCACCAGTTTGTCCTGACAACTGAGGCAGCACTGCTGAAAGCCACCAGGTATGTCCATGGAGAGCTGCTTCCAGGCACTGTTGGCCTCACTCCTGGTGTCTCAGACTCCCAGATCAGCTCTGGGATGGCATTAGGATGTCATGCCAAGGCTGGACCATCAGATCTGTTTTCCAAAAGCTGCTGGTTGTGTTCTTGGCCTTGGGAGAGCCTTGCTGTTTGTGGCTGTATTGGGTGGGATTTCACAGGAGAAATATATTTCACATATTCTGTCTCCTTTCCATGGCTGATGGATCAAGCCTCAGCCAGGGGTTTTCAGGAGAGTTGATGCTAAAATCCCAAAGCACTCCCACCTTGTGCTGTGACATCCCAGAGCAAGAACTGTAACACTGCTCATGGATTTGGGAATTCCCATCCCGTGGCCTCACTGGCCACCCCTTTCCCACACAGGAGGAGCTGCTTTGGAATGGCAAATCCTTCCCTGTGACTGCTGATGTGACCTCCTGCAGCCAGGAATGTGAGGGAGGGAGTGGCAACATCACATGGGCTGTTCCTCAGCCCACAGTGTGCCCAGCTGGCCAAGAGGCCAGTGGCACCTGGCTTGTACCTGTGCTGGACACTGCTGAGGCCACACAGGGGACAGTTCTGGGCCCCTCATGACAAGAAACACTGAGGAGCTGGAGTGTGTCCAGGGAAGGGTCTGGAGCACCAGGAGAGGCTGAGGGAGCTGGGAAAGGGGCTGAGCCTGGAGAAAAGGAGGCTCAGGAGGGCCCTTGTGGCTCTGCACAACTCCCTGACAGGAGGGGACAGCCAGGGGAGGCTCTGCTCCCAGGGCACAGGGACAGGAGGAGAGAGAATGGCTTCAAGTTGTACCAGAGGAGGTTTAGATTGGATAGTAGGGAAAATTTCTTCCTGGAAAGGATTGTCGTGTCAGAACAGGCTGCCCAGGACAGTGCTGGAGTCCCCACCCCTGGAGGGATTTAAAAGCTGTGTGGATGTGGCACTTGGGGACATGGCTCAGAGATAGCCTTGGGGAACGGTTGGACTCGGTGATCTTAGAGGGCTTTTCCAACATTAATGACTCCGTAATGATTTACCTGGGATTTTGTCACAGATGACAGCAGGGCAGGCACCAGGGCGGCCCTTCCCGAGGTGCCATCCCATCCTGGGAGGATTTGGGGAGCTGTGCTGTGGCTCCCACTAGATGGCACGGTTGTCATTGCACAGGAATCGCCTCAGTTCTCCTCAAAGCAGCGCCGCCACCTCCCGAGCTGCTGAAATGGGGGGAGCTTCTCCAACAGGAACAGCTTCCAGCCAGCCGGGGCAGCAGGGTTTGAGGTCTTAATAGTGCACTTTGCTCTTCCATGGAGAGCTCTTAAATCCTTATCCAAAGGAGGTGATCCCTGTTTTAGGGGTGAGGAAAAGGGGCATCAGAAAAGGAAAGTGACTTCCCAAAGTTACCCACAGGCCAACAGCAGTGATGGTGTCACAGCTAACCAGGGACATCTTCCACTGTCCCAGGTTGCTCCAAGCCCCATCCAACCTGGCCTGGAACACTTCCAGGGGCAGCCACAGCTTCTCTGGGCACTTTATGCCTGGGCTTCCCCACCCTCACAGCCAAAACTTCCTTCCCAAATCTCCCATCCATCCCTGCCCTCTGGCAGTGGAAGCCATTCCCTGTGTCCTGTCCCTCCATCCCTTGTCCCCAGTCCCTCCCCAGCTCTCCTGGAGCCCCTTCAGGCCCTGCCAGGGGCTCTGAGCTCTCCCTGGAGCTTCTCCTCTCCAGATGAGCACCCTCAGCTCTCCCAGCCTGTTCCTCCACCGTGCCAAACCCTGAGCTTGAGGATAACCTGTGAAACACATCAGCAAACCTGGTCCTTCTGTCAGGGCACTTTGAACCCCTGCTCAGGGTGGGTTTTATTTCCTCTCTCACAGCCATGAAGACCCTGATGTCTCTTCTGCCTGGCTCTTGTTCTGCCACTGCCAGCGAGCCACAGAGCCAGCCCAGCCCTGCAGGAGGACAGCCCTGGCACAGCCCCTGACCCTGCTCAACATCCACAGGCACCTCAAGCTCATGGGGGCTCCCTTGGTGGTAGGACTGGGAAGGAGGAGCTGCTGGGGCCCTGGGTGGGAGGATGAGGGAGGTGAGAGCAGAGAGAAAGGCTGAGTGTGGGAATCTGCCCCTTCCAGGCAAGGAGCAGGAATCACCTGGTGCAACTGCCTCACCAATTCAGGGCTGGCCAAAACATAAATAAATTATTGAGGGCATTTTCCAAAATGACTCTTAAGCACTGCCCAACTCAATGTGAAGCTTGTTCCAGTGCTCTTGGTAAAGAAACTTTCCTGATGTTCTGTCTAAACCTCCCCTGATGCAGCTTTGAGCCATTTCCACACATTCTATCCCTGGATGCTCTGGAGATATCAGTGTTTCCCTCTCCAGACGCCTTCAGGAAGCTGTGGAGACCAATGGGGTCATCCCTCAACCTCTTTTTCTCCAAAACAGACAACCCCAAAGTCCTCAGCTGCTCCTGTAGGCTCCCTGCAGGAGTTTCAGCACCCTCTGGAATTTGATATCAGTTCCTTCACGCCTTGGTGATCACAAGGAACAGGAGGTTCCCTCCTATTTCCTCCTTCCACGGGGCAGAGAACTTCAGCAGCCTCCTGTTCCCAGTGGTCATCTCTGCCCATCCAAAAGGATGAGCAGATGAGCTGGGAATGCTCCATTTTCCTGGGATTAAGCCCATGGAGGGAAAGCACTTCATCAAGCACCTCTGTGCTGTCATGAAGCAGCACGTCCAAGGCAGGAAGGGAAGGATTCCAGCTCTTGCATGTTGTGGCTGGGATTTTCAAACTGCCCCAGGGAATGGATGCCAGGTAAATACAAACGAGTGGAGATTTGACATCTGGAATTGCTAAACCACAAAAAGCCCCACACAAAATGAAGCCCAGGTCTTTAACAGGGAAGGTTGTGACATGTTGGAACAGTTGTGTGGGTTCTGCTTCCATGGGTGTTTTAGAATTGGGGTTGGAAGCTTTTCCCTGAGGATTTCAGTGGCTGGGGAAGGGCTGAGGTACCTTCAACTTGTGGAGCTGTGCTGCAGCATAACCCTGGCTGTTCTCCAGACAGAGGTTGCTGAGGACCCAGAGAAGATCTCCACTGTCCACCTGCAGCTTGGGCTGCCCCTGGTGTTCATCTTGAGCCAGAAGGAGACCTACGAGGCTGACAGGAGGACAGCAGAGTTTGTGGCCTGGCAGCTCTTGGGGAAAGCAGGAGTTGCCCTTTTGTCCAGGTATCTCTCTCAGGTGTTTTGGGGTTCTCCTTGGTTTTTTTGTGGGGTTTCTGAGCTGGGTTACCCCAACACCAGGATGACAGTCAGTGGACTCAATCACACTTGCATGAGAGGCAGTAAAACCAGGCTATCTCCTGTGGCAGGGTGTTTCATATTTAAAAATTTCTCCAGAATTGTACTCATTTGGAAGCATTGCTGGCTTAGGGGTGGAAAAATATTCAGACTAAGAGAGATTTTGGAGAGGAAACTCAGCACTGCTGGAATTAGGGCAGAAAGAGGAGGGGTGACCTTCCATGTCACACCATTTAAAGTTCACCTTGTGTTTTTTGGAAGGGACCTCGTAGACCTGAACGTTCTGCAGCGGTCAAACGTCGCCCTCAAGACACCAGAGGAGGTTGGATGCTGGATTTCTTTGTTGGACAACTCTTGGCTCTGGAGAGGGTGGTGGGATGTTGCTCATTTCTGGTATTAATTTGACAGCATTCACTGAAGCTCCAGGGGAAGTGTCATTCCCAAGCTGCACACGTGTGTGCAGCAGAGAATCTGTGGATTTCCCACCCCTGGAAGTGTTCCAGGCCAGGTTGGACAGGGCTTGGAGCAACCTGGGAGAGTGGAAGGTGTCCCTGCCCATGGCAGGGGATGGAACTGGGTGATCTTTAATGTCTCTTCCATGATTTGGGTGCTGCAGAGGTGTTGTGCCTGCTGGGAAAGAGACAATAGTGAGTTTATTTTATTTATCAAAACATTGAGTGACATCTCCACTACACCTTAACACGAGGTTGTGAACTACATCCAAGTGCAAATTCCCCAAAGATTTGGACTTCTGAAGGCCTTAGGAGAGGCATCAAAAGAAGGGAGAGGGACTGAGTGTGAAACAAAGAGCAAAGAAGCAGAGGTCTGTGCTGAGCTGAGGTAACCCAGTGCCTCTGGCAGCGAGCTGGGAACAGGGCAGGGTGTGAGTTAAATGAGGTTGATCAAGATGAATTAAACTCTGGAGGGACCTGACCCAGCTTGTGAGGCAGGCTGGGGTTGGGTGCTGGCAGATGCCAGGGAACACACGATGGCCCAGATTACCTGAACTGTCACACTTGTGATTTCAGGTGCAGGATCAGACCTGAGCATCCCCTGAGGGCTTCCCCTGGCCTGCTGAGAGATGTGCACCTTGGGTGGCTCTGGGAGCCCGTGGGAGGTGCCAGCACTTTGTCATTTCTCTCAGCTCCTGGTGAACTTCCCATTTTCTCTCCAGTGTTGTTTGTCTGAGCTGGTGCCAGCACTGGTTTTAAGCTGACAAGGTCTCATTTCTGAGAAATTCCTGTGGCTTTTTTGCTTCTTTCCATGGGTTGGCAGTCCCTGTACACTTGGGAACATTTCTCCTGGCTGAGCTCCATGAGATAAAGGATTTTTTTGTGCTGGTTTCCCAGGCTGTGATGGGCTCCTCAGACCCAGCCTGACCCCTCTAATGAGGGGACATCCAAGTGTCCCCTGTACTTCCCTGCTTTCCTTCCCTGCTTGGCCACTGGGATTTGTTCTGCAGTGCTGGATCTGTGTTAAATTGCTGGGAAATGGGGCTGATATTCACTTTCACCACCCTCATAGCCACATTTACTTCCTCACAAGAAAACATCAGCCTGGGGTGAGAAAAACTCATGCACAGGAGAAATTTGGGGAAAGAAACATAACCAAGACATTCCCTTGTTTGGCAGCTTCAGGGATCTGTGGCATATCCCAAAATTAAGGAGCTGGGAGATGGTGCCCCATCAGCCTTGAGTTTGGTCTGCAGACAAAATCAGCAGAGGGGGATGTTGTGCTCCCACTGATTTATTGTTTTCCTCAGGGAATGCCAATCCAATACCTGGTCTTGGAAGACACTGATGAAGTTATAACCCTGGTGGAAGATAAGAACAAGGTCAAACAAATCCAGGAGGATGAGCAGGAGGAGGAGGAGGAGGAAGATGAGGATGAGAAAGAGAGTAACAATCAAGGTGTGCAGCTAATCAGTGAAAAGCTGGTTGTGTTCAGACAGATGGTGCAATCAGCATCAGACATGGCAAAGCATTAGAGAACACTTGCAAACCATCACAGTCACTTCATGGTGGCCACAAAGTGGCTCTTTCATTCTCTGAGGTCACTGGAATATGGCAGAGAGGTCTGATTTTTAGTGGAAACAGCAGGGAGAAAAAATCAGAGCTGTTAGAGGAGCAGTTGCTGTGTGAGGGACAGGAATGTGCTTGGATGCACCAAAGACATGGGGGGTTAAAGTGCACCCAGCACTGTGTCCTCTACAAGCATCTGAAAATGATCCATCCCTTTGGAAGGGTTTGAGACATGCTTTTGTAAGAGCAGATCCAGACTTGCTTCCTCCAGGGAAAAAAAAAAAATCTCTGGTCCCTGCAATGCAGAATTGAAAATGCACAGTTCTCTCTGCAAAACTGGGGGTGTTTTCTTAAAAAAAGGGGGACAGGATCCTAGAGGAGCTTGAAGGGTGTTGTTCCAATCCAAGGGCAGAGCTGGTGTGAGGTGGGATTAGGGCATTTTGGGGGGTTTGTCTGGGTGCCTCCTCTCCCCACACAAGATTTCACTCACCCCACATCTCTGCTGAGAGGTTCTGGATGACAAACTCATGCCCTGGGGTGGCCCAGGGGGCTGCAGTTCCCCCTGCCCTGGACACACCTGTGGCTCCCTTGCAGATATTCAGGATGACCAGGTGGTGGAAGCAGTTGCCAGGGACAAGAAGAGAGAGCTGCCCCTGGAGCAGATCCTTGTCCTGACAGAGGAGAACTTCCACTCCTCCCTCTCAGAGGCTGCCAGGACAGTGGTGCTGTTTTATGCCAGCTGTGAGTATGAAATGTGGCCTGGCTGTCCCTTCTCTCACTTTGGGATGCTCTGTATGCTTTCCATGATCCTGGAGAGATCCTGGAGAGATCCTGGAGACAAGTTTTGATCATTAATCCATCCCACATTCTGTCCCATGGGCACTAATAACAATCAGATTAAATCAGTTCTTCCCATTGGCTGCTAAGAGCAGATATCAATCTGATATTTAGAGATTCTTAACCTTCATTTTATAGGAAAAAAAAAAGTGGGACAAGAGGGGAAATCAATCTAGCATGGACTCATGGGCTGGCCTGGACAGTCTGGCTGCTGTCTGCTGAAACATCAAGTAAAATTTTCCTTATTTATTTCAAATCTTCCAGAGCTTGAAGCACCTGAGGGTGCAGAGATCCATAAGGTGACGTTCTCAGGGAGCAAGGTGGGGCTGGCTGTCCCCTGGCTGTCCCTCAGGGCTGTGTTTCCCCTCTGCTGTGTTTCAGGGGAGGCTGTGTCCCTGGCAGTGCTGCGCTCTTACTCCGAGGTGGCTGCTCTCCTGAAGGGTAAGGAGCCCCAGGGCTCAGGCTTTCACCTGCTCCTCTTGGCTGTAGGGACCCAGATATTGGTGGTACCTCATGCCCTCAGCTGGAATACACTCACATTTCCCCCTCAGGCTCCTAAGGAAAGTCATATCCACGCCAGGTTCTATAGGAGCACTCCTTTGTGTCTTATTTATCTGGATTTTTGCAGTCTCTGCTCCCAGGGAAAAAAACAAAAAACAAAAAAACCCACAAAAACAAACAAACAAAAAACAAAACAAAACAAAACAAGACAAAAACAAAACAAAGCAAAACAAAAAAAAACAAACAAAAAAACCACACACACACACAAAAAACCCACACACACAAAAAACCCAAAAAAACCAAAAAACAAACAAACAAAAAAACAAAACAAAAAAAAAAACCACAACAAAAAAAAAAAAAAAAAAACACACACCAAAAAAGAAAAACCCAACAAAACAAAAAAAACCCCAAACAAAAAAACCCCACCACAGGACAGGAGGAAATGGCCTCAAGTTACACCAGGAGAGGTTTAGGCTGGACATAAGGGAAAATTTCTTCATGGAAAGGGTTGTCCAGCCCTGGCACAGCTGCCTAAGGCAGTGGTGGAGTCTCCATCCCTGAAGGGATTTAAAAGTCATGTGGATGTGGCACCTGGGGACATGGGACAGTGGTGGCCTTGGCAGTGCTGGGGGAACAGTTGGACTCCATGGTCTTGGAGGGCTTTTCCAAGCTGAACAATTCCATGATTTAATGATCCTGCAAACATGCAAGGCCAAGCTGGATGGGGCTTGAAGCAACCTGGGGTAGTAGAAATTGTTCCTGCCCCTTCCAATCCAAATTACTCTGTGATCCCATTTGGTGGGCAGTGACTGCCTGAGGGAGAATTTGGGAAGGGCCAAGGCAGAGCCCCAGTGCCAGTGGGGGACACAGAGCAGCAAACAGCAGGAACTGTGGGACATGAATGGAGTGTGCAAGGACCCCACAGTTTTCTGGGAAGGAGCTGCTTACAAGAAGCTCTCCTGGGAATGCTGCAGGCAGTGCTGAGGGCTGGAGGAAAGCAGCTCTGCATTTATGAAGGGAAAGTCACTGGCAGCTTTGATCTGGACTGAAATCCCAAGAATAAACAGGAAGGGACAGGAGAAGTTGTTAGAGATATTGAGGTTGGTGGTGGTTTGGGGTTTCTTTTGGATTTCCCCAGCAGCCAGCCCAGCTAAAGGAGCAGCACAGGAGAGTCTGTGGGTAAAACCCCAGCCTCTTCCCAAGCCAGTGGCCAGCCCTTGGTGGGCTCTGCAGGGCCAGGGTTTCACCATGTGTGCTCTGAATCACTGGATAACAATCTCAGGGCAGGGGAACAGCCACAGACAGACTCTCAGCAGAGATCATGAACTGCCTGGGGTCAGGGCCTTTCCTCTGTGATCACTGAGGTCTCTCCAAAGACTCCCAGGCCAGATGTGACCCTGTGGAATGACTCCAGTCTGGTTTCTCTGCCATGACCTTGGAGCAGACACAGAACAGCTGCCTTGGTGGATCTGGAGATCCTTGTCCCCTGCTGCCTCAGGGAACTGGGAGAAGCAGCTACCAGAGGAGCTGGAAAACCTCAGAGGATGCTGTTCCCTGGGCTCTCAGTGATGGCTGGATCAGGAAGAAGCCCTTGAGCTGACAATAAAACATGGGCTGTGGGGCACTCTCAGTTCCCCAGAAGCACTGGTGTTCCTGCCTGCTCCAGGGTGGAGCTTCCTTCCCAAGGGCTGGGAATCCACAAGCAGCTGGCTGAGGAGTGAATCACCCTTGCTGGAGGCACATTTTGAGCTGCAGGAGCAGGTCCTGCTCCCCATGCCAATTCTTTGTGCAAAATGGCACTGAGAATAGGCCATGTGTGATCAAACACAGGGGAATGGAGGAGGCTGCAGACTGCAATGACCCCGTGAGTCATCCCCTACCAGATGCTCAGCAGATCCTCACCAAGTGGAGTTTCCAGCCCTCAAGTGTTTCTCATTTGTTGAGAGATCCAGTTTAGCAGGAGGCAAAGAGGAGCATCTCTGCCTTGCTGAACTGAGCAGGTTTTTTACCCTTGGAGCAAGAATTTCCCAGTCCCACTGGGGCTCACTGTGGCACCTCTGGTTTGCTTTTGCAAGATGGGAATTTTTGGAAGCAGCAGGGTTAAGAGCAGGGGAGGTGAAGGTGAGACAGTGCTGAGCATTTCTTGGGTGGGTTATTGGCCTTTTTTGCAGAGAAGAGAGGAAATCAGTATCTGAGAAGAGCCATATATTGTGATGAAAAATGGTTCTGCTTCCCTCCTCTGTGCTCATGGGGTCTTCTTGATCAGGGACTTAGAAAGAGGGTGAAGTTATGGCTCAAAGGTAGGAAAATTAACTGCATGATTGAGCAATTAATATCCATGGAGCCTAACACTGAGGTGAGGATTTCAGGGTTCAGTGTGTGATGTTTTCCAGGTAGTTGTTCCCATTCTGTATTGGATTCTTCCTCCTGAAGAGCAGCACTTTGTACATAACTTCTCTTTCATGTTGTAGCATTTGGACCAGCTGGTCAAGTGAGCTGGTTTTTATTACAATCGTGGAATTGTTTAGATTGGAAAAGCCTTCCAAGGTCATCGAGTCCAACCATTCCCCCCAGCACTGCCAAGGCCACCCCTGTCCCCAAGTGCCACATCCACACAGCGTTTAAATCCCTCCAGGGATGGGGACTCCACCACTGTCCTGGGCTGGACAACCCTTTCCATGAAGGAATTTTCCCTAATATCCAGCCTAATGCTCTCCTCATGCAACCTGAAGCCATTTCCTCTTGTCCTGTCCCTGTTCCCTGGCAGCAGAGCCTCCCCTGGCTGTCCCCTCCTGTCAGGGAGTTGTGCAGAGCCACAAGGGCCCCCTGAGCCTCCTTTTCTCCAGGCTCAGCCCCTTTCCCAGCTCCCTCAGCCTCTCCTGCTGCTCCAGACCCTTCCCCCTCTCCATTCCTTTCCCTGAACAAGCTCAAGCACCATGCCAGTCCTGCCTTTCAAAGAATTATAAGTTCAAATGATTATAAAGTTCAAGGGATTCCTGATTTTTCTTGTTCCCTATGTCACTGATGGTTTGTTTTGTCCTGATTGTCCTCTAGGACAGAGGTTCTTGCTGTTGCTGGCTTTAGTAGTACCACAGGATAGAATTTTGTGTTCCTCTTTCACCCTTCTTCCCACTCAGCAGTGAGCACAGGGCTGGACAGTCCTTTGCTGAGTTACTCAGCTCCTGAAAGTTCTGCTGGTTCAGTCCTTAATGAAATGGTGCAGGTTGGGATGGGAGGGGCACCATCCTGTACCAGATGATTTGCAGGCCAGATGGGGCTCCTTCAGAGCACGTGGTGGATATTCCCTGAGCTAGCATCCAAATATTAAAATTCCTCTTTGAAAGAGCTTCAAGCAGCCTCACAGCTTGATTTTTAACATCAAAGGCCCATTTCCATGGAATTGTATTCCAGAGTTGGGCAAGACACAAGATGATGTGGTAAGAGATGATGAGAACCAGCTACACTGGATCAGAGGTGTGAAGTAAATCTGAGGGCAGGCTTTCAGTTTGAGATCTTCTTGCAGAGGCTGGGAATGACACAAACCATCTCTGCTCTCGGGGAGTGTTTTGACAACTCCTGCCTGTCTGAGTGGATTTGCAGGCCCTTCACTTGTGCTGCTTCCTGCTTTTTCTGCACAAGGGTTTGATGCAAAGCAGAACAGCAGCAAACTCCTCCTGGGAACTGCACTGCAGAACCTCAAATGAAGTTTGCAGAAAATGGGGGAGGCCAAGGACACAGGGATAAGGAGCAGAAATTCATGCTGAGGTCACTTCTGCCTTCATCCCCATCTGTAAAATCTTCATGGAATCCCAGAAGGGTTTGGACCTTAAAGCTCCATCTCATTCCACCCCTGCCATGAGCAGGGACACCTTCCACTGTCCCAGGTTTCTCCCAAGCCCTGTCCAACCTGGCCTGGAACCCTGCCAGGGCTTAGGGGCTCCACAACTCCTCTGGGCAACAAGGGTTTGTGCAACACTCAGCTGTGCTCAGGAACTTGTTTTAATATTTGCTCAGCCCTCCCCACTGACCCTGCCCAGTGATCTCACTGCCCCCTCCAGAGCACCCTTGACGTGTTGTGAGATTTTATTGTTTCTCTCTCACTGGCCATTTCCAGGCAAAACTTGGTTGGGTTTTTCCTCAAGAGGGAACTCTTCCAAACTGCTCCAGATTCTCATTTGCCTAAACCTTTCCAAAAAACATGCTTCCCAGGCTGACTTGCTGGGCTCTGCAGAGGTTTCACCAGGAGAGAAGAACGTAATTTTCTTCACATGGGCTGCAGATGCTGTTCAGTGTCCATCCCTTTCCTGCACCACTGGTGGTACCTTTGCATCCTGCTTCTCCTGATGCCTTCAGTTTTAGTTTTCATGTTTTTCAGATTCTGTGCTGCCTAAGTGTGTAGTTCTGAGCCTCATATGAAGTGTTAGTCAGCTCTCTTCACAGAGTAGGTGGACAAAAGAAATCCTTTTCTGCTGGAGACCAAGGACAACTGTTACAAGTTTTCAGGCCCAAAAGCACAAACAACAGTGGGCTGAAGAGAGAAAACAAGAAAGATGGGACTTGACAACCTGAGGCTGTAACTGGACAATTAAACCCCAATATGCAGATGGACCAAAACTTATAAAAGTGTGAGACTTTGTGATCCTTCATCCATTTTGTGTCCATTTTGTGACCATTCTGAGTCCACCTTGGGTGCAGCCCTGGCCAGGCTCTTGTCCTGCCCAAGGTGTACCCTAAAGGCCTTTCAATAAATATCTGCTTTATTCTCTTAGCCCTGGCTAGTCTCTGTTCCAGGTCAGCCTTCCCAAGGCATCACTCCTCATGGAATGCTGCTGTCCTTACACTTTGCCTTTCAAATTGCTTTCTGCACCTCGAGGCTTGAGATCAAAACCAGATTGGATGTGGTTTATTCCATCAACCAGGCCTTTAATGAAAATAAGTGATCAGAATCAGACCCAGGACTGGGAGAGAAGAAAGCTTGGCTGGTTTCTCTTGAGAAACCGTCATCTGAAACCAGCCCTGGTTTCTGAAGGACTCTTTGCCATGGTCTGCCTCCATGTGTGTACTTGCCTCTGGGTTTTATCCCATCTTTCCCATGCAGCTTTTGAGTCCTGTTCAAAGAAATTTAGGGAAGGAATGAAGATTTCTGAGATAGAGCAGTCCTGCCATGGGCATGGACAGCTGCACACTGTCCTTGGTCAAGCCCCTGAGGCAGCTCAGGTGAGGCTGGAAGCCAAGGGAAGGGAGGGAGAGAAGCTGGTCAGGATTTAGGTCAGGCTTAGCCATGGACCAACAGCAGCAGCCTGTCCAGCCCAAAGATGAAAGGCTGATAAGGTCCCTGGAAATGTCCAAGGCCAGGTTGGACAGGCTTGGAGCAGCCTGGGACAGTGGAAGGTGTCCCTGGCCATGGCAGGGGGTGGAATGAGATGGGCTTTAAGGTCCCTTCCAACCCAAAGATTCTGTGACTCCATGATTCTTTGCTGAAGGAATTGCTGGAGTTGCACAAATCTTGGGCTCAGAGAGAGCACTCAAGGAACCAACTTTTCATTTGTTTCACTTCTTACCAATCTCTTGAGTTTCTTGCATTGGTGAGACCCCTAAAAAGCCTTTTGAGGATATTTCCCAGGACCCACAGTTGGACTGACTGCTCTGTAATTCCCAAGTGCTCTTCCTTTCCCACTCCCTTAGTTGTGAGACCCCTTTCTTAAGGTCCTACAGGTGTCTGCTCATGGCTTGGGTGGGATCACAGAAAACCCTGAGTTGGAAGGGATCCACAAAGATCATCAAGCCCAACTCCTGGCTCTCAGGACAGCCCCAAGAATCCCACCCTGTGCCTGAGGGCAGTGCATGGGAGCATCTCTCTTCCATCCCCTTTAACTGCTCCATGTGCATTTGGCTTCATGCTTGTGGCAGAACAGAGATTGTTCAATATTGAACAACTTAATAAATGCCAAAACCTTGGCTGCATCCTCCTCCTCCATCATGCTAACCTTCATCTTCCCTCTTTCCTGTAAGTGAGTGCCTGCATTATTTCTTTCTCTTGGCCTTATTTCTAAAGTATTTCCAATACCTTTCCCTACTGCCTTTTAAGCTCCTGGACAGTTGTCCCAGGATTTTGTGGTTTTGCTTGGAGTTACCAGTCAGATGTGAATGTCTCTGGGAATGAGTGATTTCAAGAGGCAGATGGGCTGTACTCAAAGGGATTGTGTCTTTGGGGCTGGATTTTGGTGGTTTTCTTACATTAATACAAATTAGACAGTAATATCCACCAAGCTAATAAACAGCTGTATTTTCCAAGCAATTAATTATTGTTTTTAGTTTTTCAGATCACTCATGAGTATTTGTTTTCCACTCTAGGAACCCCGGGGGTTTTGCTGTCCCGGGTGAACTGCTGGGACTGGCCTGGCCTTTGCTCCCAGGAGAATGTCACCCAGTTCCCCACCATGAGGATCTACAGGGAGGGCCAGCAGTCAGTGACATATGGTGGCATGTGGGGAACAGAAGAGCTGAGCAGCTTCATCCTGCTGTGAGTGACAAACCCCCACAGGGTGACACTGGCACATCTGCCACGTCCTTCTGCTGTCACCATCCCTGTCTTTTGTCTGGAATTCCTCCTTTGTCCTTTTTAATGGGGATCCCAAGGCTCTCAGTTGGGCTCAGGCTGTTCTCTCTTGGCTGTAACCAGCTCCAGCAGCTCTCTGGGATTTCCCAGATGATAATTTTTGTCTTTAATGAGGTGTCACATTTGTCCCATTGTGTTGGGGCCTTGTGGGGTTGAGGTTGCCCTGTTGTCTCTTCATGCCAAAAGCAGAGGAGACAACAGCCCAAGTTGTTTCTCTGCCTTTCCACAGGAGCCAAGTGTCTTGCCCACTGAAGTTGGCCACCATGGATGAAGCAGAAGGATATTTAAGAGGGGAGTTTCCTCCTGAGCTCTCCTCCCACCACCACACCTCACTCCTGGGAGTTTTTAGCACAGCCACCGGCGAAGGTTTGTTGGGATTGGTGGGTTAAGCACTCTCCAGCTTCATTCCTGGTGGGACAGGGGTGCTTCCAGCTGTTGGAAGTTCACAACACAGCCTGCCTGGCACTGCCTTTCTCACTTTTACAGTGAGAGGGTGGCAGGTGATTCCAGGTGAGGGATTTCAGATCCATCCCCTGGCTCAGAGGACATTCAGGTGTGTTTGCTACACCCACTGTGGGAGCAGAAACTTCCCAAGCCTGTTGTCCCTGTTGTGTCTCCTGCCCCTTTACCCCGAAGAGTTTGGCTCTGTCCTCTTTGTGAGTCCCTCCAAGGTAGCTGTAGGCTGGCATTAAATTCCCTCTTAGCCTCTGCTTTAGCCCAGATCCATCAGCCTCTCCCATGTACCTGTCCCACCATATTTTTCCTTAAAAAAGGCAGATCCACTCTTGGATCTTGCTGACTTCTCCTGAAGAAGCAGTAGCTCCAGTTCTTGTAACACACAATCCAAAACCTTTATTTTTTAAAAAACAGAAGCAATAAGGTAAAATAAAAGCTTCCTGCGTCAGAAGGAATGATTGTGAATAACTCAATGAAATCCACTTGTGGATTTTGGAACAGGTGGACACAGAAATGCAATGTGTTACCAAGGGAGAGGGAATTAGGCCAGTCTGGAGAGAGAACTTCAGGCAAATGACAGAATCCCAGAGTGGTTTGGGTTGGAAGGGACCTTAAACCCCATTCCACCCCCTGCCATGGGCAGAGACACCTTCCACTGTCCCAGGTTGCTCCAAGCCCCATCCAACCTGGCCTTGGGCACTGCCAGGGATCCAGGGGCAGCCACAGCTTCTCTGGGCACCCTGTGCCAGGGCCTCACCACTGGGAGCTGAGATCTTCCAACCCCACAGACTCTCAGTTGCCAGCTTCCCCTGGGAACTGCTGCCTTAAAAATAGGAGAACTTCCTGATCTTGCTTCAGATCAAACTTCCAGACTATTTTTCATTTTAAAGCTCCCTTGTGCCTCTAAACTTTGGTTTAATGCAAACCAAGCTACTTTCTCTCTTGAGTGGGTCCAGAGGGAAGAGGTAAGAACAGGACAGGATCCTGGAACCAACTAGAAAACACTTGGGCTGTGTTCCCTGAGCCAGCTGACAACCAATTCTCTGCCTTCCTCTGGAGATCTAATCTGGTAAATACATCAGGAAATTCTACTGATCCCAAAAAACCTTCCATTGAGCCCAGAGAAGCTGCCCCTGGATCCCTGGAAGTGTCCAAGACCAGGTTGGATGGGGCTTGGAGCAGCCTGGGACGGTGGGAGGTGTCCCTGCCATGGCAGGGGGTTGGAACTGGATGGGCTTTGGGGTCCCTTCCAACCCAAAACATTCTGAGATCCTACAGAGAAGTTGTTCATTTCCTTCCATGCAAACAAGAGCCTTGGAGGTTTCCAGCCAGCTCTTTGTGGATCCTGTAGGATTGCCTCTTCCCTCAGGGCACACTCCATCTGCAACCCATGATAACTCAGCCACAGGGAGATGAAATTTGGGATGTCTTCTCCACCCCTTTGTGATACAGAACAGCCTGAGGGAACAGAAACCTGGAACCAGCTGTTCTGGCATCAAACCAGGCTGGAGTCAGGAGAGCCACATTGTTCTTCTTATCAACCTGCAGATTTCTCTGGAATCCCCAATCATTTTTCTCAGGGCAGAATTCCTGCTCCAAGCCCCGAGCAGCAGCGAGCGCCGTGCCATTGCCATTTCCAGTGAACTGAGACAGAGCAATGAGATGTCCTGCTGAAAGAAACCCTGGCAGTTTTCCAACCCTTAGCATCAGGGCTATGTTAAGAAGCCCTTTGAGGGGTCTGAGCTAAAAGAGGCTTAGTGGAAAAATCCTAAATAAAATTTCCTAGGAAGGGAAGAGGCGAATGTATGACGAGGGCAATGAACGAGCGGGGAAACTCAGAGAACTTTTAGGACAGAAATTTGGTTTTGATGCACAAACTGGGAGCATCCTGGGAAGTAAGACTGAAGAAAAATCTTTGAAAATAGATTTTTCAAATAGGAGAGATGCTACAGGAGCTGCTGTGCTGGAGAGCACAGTCAGGAGATGTCTCCTTGCAGAGGGATAAAGGCTCAGATCCTGCTTCCCAAAGCTCTGCAGGGATTTTAGACCCGTCCTCATCTGGCAGCTTGATTCCTTCTTGTTCCCAAATCAGTGAAGCTGTGCTTGTGCAGTTCAGAGCAGCTGGGCTTCCAGCTCAAGGAAATGTGCTGCAGAGCATGATCAAGCCCTGCAGGGAGTTAAAATTGTGTTTTCAAGGAGGACTGATTTCCTAGGAAATATTTAAATAGATTTTTTGAAGTGCTTCTTCCTGTCTGCAGTGGAGCTGTGTGAATCTGGGGGGCTTTTGGGTACAAAGGAAAGAACCTGTCACTGGATGGTGAAATATGGGCTGGTGTGTGACTCTGGGTGTAGTACAGCCAGAAACAGGGAAAAGTTTGGAAGTGTGGTGGGGAGGGAGGATCTCATCAGGTCAGGGAATAAGCCTGGGATTGCTGGAGGTTGTCCTGACTTAGAAGGGAATTCCTGCAGCCAGAGCTGACCCAGGGCAGCACTTCAAGACAAGCTCATATCTCAAGTGAGGATTTAAAGCTTGGTGGAGGAATCTGGGCTGGGAGCTTTTCTCTCAGCACTGATAAAATCAAATAAGCAAAGACCAGAAGAGCTGGAAAGCAACATCCAAGAATGGTTTCTGGAGAGGGACTTTGGACAATGACCTGGAGTAATAGGACACAGGGAATAGCTGTGGGCAGGGCTGGATGGGATTTTGGGAAGGAATTGTTCCCTGGGAGGGTGGGGAGGCCCTGGCACAGGGTGCCCAGGGAAGCTGTGGCTGCCCCTGGATCCCTGGAAGTGTCCAAGGCACTTGGACAGGGCTTGGAGCAGCCTGGGATGATGGAAGCTGTCCCTGCCCATGGCAGGGGTGGGACTGGATGATCTTTAATGTCCCTTCCAACCCAGACCATTCAGAGATTCTATGATAATCACCGAGCCCTCAATGAGCCACTCCTTAAGGAACTCCTTTCATTTAAAAAGGAAAACAGCTTAAATGAAAGTTTATGGGCCACATGGGAAACAGTGGAAAATCCAGCTTTGAGTGTAGCTGCAAAACAGGAATCAAAGAAGCAGAAAGTGACCTGTTGGGAGGCAGCTCCATCTACTGAGCTCTGAGTCACTGGTCCCAGGAGCTTGGGCTGGCCAGCTCTGCTGTGACAGTGAAGGTTCTGAGGAACAGGCACTGCTGTGTGACAGCAATTTCTATCATGGCTGTGTCTGAGATAGCCCCCTAATTCTCAGGAAAAACCTGCCTTCTCCAAAGAGTGAGATTCCTCCCTCTCCTTAGGTCAGAAGAGCTGGGTTTTCTTGGTTTTTTGGTTTTGTTTTTGTGGGGTTTTTTTTGTTTGTTTGTGGGGTTGTTTGTTGTTGTTGTTGTTGTTGTTTTTTGTGGGTTTTTTGAGTGGTTTTTTTTTTGTTGTTTTTGTTTTTTGTTTGTTTGTTTGGGTTTTTTTGGTTTTTTTTTGCTTTTAATTGCTCAGTGCAAAGGAGGAGGTGGGGGGGTGGTGGTGTTGAAATCCTCTCTGTTCTCACCCCACCTTTGGCAGCAGCTTGTTTGGAGCTCTGATCTCTGCATTTCACAAGCTCCCCACCATGCCTTGCTTTGTTCCCACAAAGCTTGGCTTTCCCATGGATCCACTGCCTGAAACTACAGCCAGGCTGGACAGTGCTTGGAGCAGCCTGGTCTGATGGAAGGTGTCCCTACCCGTGGCAGGGGGTGGAACAAGATGAGCTTAAGGTCCTTCCCAGCCTGAATCATTCTGGAATTCTGTGGAATTGGAGGTTTTTTTCTAAGGGGATAAACCAGCTCTGCAGTCAGCTTTGTTTTGGAGCTGTGCTCCCAGTCTCAGCTGGGATCAAGACAGCCCAGCCTGGTTTTTCCCCTGCCCTGCAACAGCCCCAGTCTGCTGGGAGGAGCTGGATAAACCAAGAGACACTTGAAGGAAAGGTTGGTTTATCTCCAGGCTCTTAGCCCTACTCCAGTAAAGCCATCATCCATCATTTCTCAAAGGTCACTGGGATTTATAAGATTTCTGTTTAGACTTATAATTGCTCTCTTGTTTCCAAGAACACTTAGAGACTGTAAGTCCTTAAAGACATTTCATTTTCCAGCAGTGCCTCTGTCCTGCAGATCCTGGAGGCTCAGTGCTGGTGGCTGAAGAGCAAACACTCTTCTCATAATGGGAATTTGCCCCTAATCCTTGCTCTCTGCCTGCTCCTCCTCCCATGGCCTGCAGCCCTGAGCTGCAGGAATTTCTTGTGAGCCTCTAATCCTGGTTTAGTGCCTGCAAGTCTGCTCTGGCAGGATGTTGTGTGTGCAGGCATCGATCAGGTTTCCAGGAAAAAAACCTCAACACCTCTCCCCTTATTGTTTATTCTTGTATCTTTGTGGTTTTTTTCCAGCCAGAGCAGCTTTTGAAGAGGCAGGAAACATCCTAAGTGGCCACGTAAGGATGGGGGTGTATTCTGAAGATGATGCCTTGACTCTGTAAGTGGTTTCTCTTTTTTCTTTGGGAGGAACTCAAGCTGATGTGCACTTAGTGAAAGGCAAGTGGCACTGTGCTGAGTGACAGCTACCAGTGACCTTTTCCTGCAGGGAGATGGGACAGGGCTCATCCACAGGGAATTGTCACCTTGGCTCTGCCACTGATTCTCAGCCTGTCTGTGGTCACCCTCCTGCTGTTCATATTCACTCTGGGTGTTTCCAGTCCTTCACCCCCTATGGATGTGGTTGTGTTCCTCACACAAACAGTAAACCTTTCTTTAAATAAAAAAAAACAGGCTGGAAAAATCATGCCATCAGTGTGTGAGGGAGAAAAAGTCCTGCCTTTCTCTTTCCATGAGGAAGAAGATGATGGATAGTCCCTGCAGTGCCCTTCCCCTGCTCTGCTGGTTGTCCCCAGTTGCCAAGACCAGCCAGAAGAGAAGCTGCTTGTGGCTCCTTGGGCTAGGAGTGGAGTGGGCATTGAGTCTGGGTGCTGGAAAAGGCTTTGGAAGCTGGGAAAGAAATGCTGGCTTGCCATGGAGCTGCACTCCTGGTGGAATTGCATCCCTGGCTTTAAGCCAAGTGGGAGTTCATGGGATCTTACCTGTGTCATTGTGACTCCAGCAAGGGGCAGAGTCCTTTGGGTTGGAGAGTTAGAGGTGCTTCAGTGCCTAGAAATCCAGCTGGATCCAGGGGGAATCTCCAGCTTGCCCTGGCATCTCATTTCCATCAGGAATTAGCTATCAAGGCAGAGTTAAAAACCCCAGGAGGTCCTTGGCCTGTTTTTCAGGTGTGGGTTTAACAGCCTGCAATGCAGCAGGGAATTCTTTTCATTAGTTCCTCAGAGGTGTGATGCATTCTTGATGAGACACAGGCATTTTTGTGGTGAGCACGGAGAATAAAAATGCAAATACCTTGGGAATACATCTCTATTAACCAAACTGCCCCAGGCATCAGTTAAGACTTTTCTTCCCTGAGGATTTCAGCCCAGCTGATGGAAGGAAAAAAAAAAAAAAGCAGAGGACAGGCTGATCTCTCAAGGTACCAGTAGAAGAAGCCTGTGCTCTCTCAGAGCTGACACGTGCAAGAATCCACCTCCCTGCTCCTGCTCCAGGAGTCTGCAGCCTGCTCCTGTTTAGCAGCAATATTTAGTGCAGTTTATATTGATAGTCCTGCTGCCAAATTTGGATCTTGGCTGTGATTTGTGGGTGAAGCTACTGTAGCTGATGGGCTTCTCAACTGTAAGCAGAAAGTAAACACTTACAGGAATTTCTTATGCAAGAGCCAGGCTCACTTCCCTCCTTCAGAAAATGAAAAGCCATCCTCCAGCTCAGTGCTCACAGGGGAAATATTTGCAGCTCCCAGGTCAGAGAAAGCTGATTCCCCTTTTGTGCATCCTGCAGACCTTTTCCAGAGAAAAAGGGCAACAGGATACACAAAGGCTGTTGTCAGCAAAGCTGTTTGCTCAGCAGGCACCTGCTGGGCTGGTCACTAATGAAGGCATTGAGGGAGAAATGCTTTGCATGAGGTGGTTATTTAGTTCCACGTGGATGTCAGGGATTCCTGCCAAGGATTGGTTTGCAGATGGTTTTGATTGAAATGCCAGGCTCGTGTTACCCACTGAATGGTCCTGCTGTGTAAATAGAAAGCTGTGGTGAGCAACAACACAACCCCTCAGCACCAGGAAGAGGAGAAGGGATTTCAGGATAGAGTGGAGCTGGGGAATTTGGTGATTTGCTGGCAGTGTATGAGATATTTCCTTATAGAATCATAGAGTAGAACCCCAGAATGGTTTGGATTGGAAGAAATCTTAAAGCCCATCCAGTTCCACCCCCTGCCATGGGCAGGGACACCTTCCACTAGCCCAAATTGCTCCAAGCCCCATCCAACCTGGCCTTGGACACTTCCAGGGATGGGGCAGCTTCTCTGGAATCCTGTTCCAGTGCCTCACCACCCTCACAGGTGCTTACCAAAGGCTGCTGAGCAAGGTGATGTATTTTAGACACAGGAACAAGAGTCCTCACTCCTCCGAGCCACAACCAAGCCAAAGAATCTCTTTAAAACCCACAGAAGTTTAATAAGTTCAAAATGCCTGAATTAAATATTTTTTTAGGGTTTTGCCAGCCTTAATCAACTGTAAATACATCAGCTCACAGTGAAGTTTGCAGTGGGTGTATTACTCCCAGAGAGATAAATGTGATGGAAGATGGGAAAGGCCTCCAAAAGAGTTGGACACCATGGAAATGTATTATCTGCAGTTCCCTCCATTTGTTGTGTCATTGATGACCTAAAGAAACTCTTCCCTGTGAGGGTGGGCAGGCCCTGGCACAGGGTGCCCAGAGAAGCTGTGGCTGCCCCTGGATCCCTGGCAGTGTCCAAGGCCAGGCTGGACAGGGCTTGGAGCAGCCTGGGACAGTGGGAGGTGTCCCTGCCCATGGCAGGGGGTGGCACTGGCTGAGCTTTGGGGTCCCTTCCAACCCAAACCGCTCTGGGATTCTTTGGTGTCACAGCCTTTGAAAAATTGCCAGGAGCCTTTGAAAAGCAAACCAGACATGCCCCCAAGAACTGCAGAGGCAGCTGATTTCCCCTGTCACACCCTTCCTCTTGGCAGTGCCATCTGCAGCCTCCAGGGCTGAGGTTCCTCAAACTTCTAGAAAATTGCTGTCCTGGCTTGGTGTCCCCCCTGCCCTTTCATTCCTCACACTTCTCCTATTTTTGTTTTTTTCCACTTTCTCAGCTTTTCTTTGAATACCTCGAACCCTCTTACCAGAAGGACGTGGTGGGACAAAGGATAATCTGGCTACTCCACCAGGAGTGGGTGGGTGCAGCCCGTGTGTGTTGCTCCAATGTGGGGCTTGAACTTGACCAACGTTTTTGGGCTTGTTCACTGGGACAAAAATTGGATCTCCTGGAGGATCCAACCTTTGTTTGTGTGGGTTGTGTCCCTTGGATGGAATCTGAGACCTTGGCTGGGGAGGCAGAGTGAAGCCCTGGGTGGGTGTTGGCATCACCCAACCGTAGGTGTGAAAATGAAGGAGAACAGGAATAAAATCCCAGAATCCCAGAATGGTTTGGGTTGGAAGGATGAACCTTAAAGTTCCTCCCATTCCACCCCCTGCCGTGGACAGGGACACCTTCCACCATCCCAGGCTGCTCCAAACCCCACCCAACCCGGCCTTGAACGTTTCCAAGGGTGGAACATGTCTCCAGGAGGATGCCAGCTCTGTGTGCAGCACATTTGGGGTGTGTCCAACCCCTCTGTGCCCATCTCTCTTTTTTCAGATCCCAAAAATACTCCGTGTCCCCCCCTGCCCTCCTCCTGGCCCGGAGCGGAGGCCGGAGCGTGGAAGGCGTGGCTCTGTCCAAACACAGCGTGCAGGACATGGTGCAGATGATCAGATCCCAGCTGCTGGACATTTTTGTGAGTAAAAATAAAACCAAAATGCCCTTTTTTCCATTGCAGTCACTTGCAGAGCCCTGATTAGAGCGTGGAGTTCTGCAGAACAGTGTCCGCTCGTTATTTTTATCGTGCCGAGTTTGGTTTTCAATTTTATGACTTGGAGCAGGGAGTCTGGACAGAAATCTGCTCTTTGCTGTGTGGTCTTGGAGCAGGAGACCCTGGAGTTGAGGGACTGGCCTCAGAGTTACCTGCTGCAGCAGTGGCTTGGCCTCCCTCCCACAGGGTCTATTCCCTGTTCCCAGGGCTTTTTCCATGTGCCTTTTGGAGCCTCTGCCTGCTCTGCTCACACCCCCATCTCCAAGCTCACAGCTGCTCCCACAGGCTTGGTGCACTTGGGTTGAGCAAAGACATCTCCAAGTGCACCAAAATCCCAGCCCTCTTCCAGCTCCCCACCTTCCACTGCAGCCTGGCTTAACCCCTGCACCCTCCTGGAAGAGCAGAAAGTGGAATTCCCTCCTGTTTTCTCCTCCTCATAACCCCCAACTTCTTCTTTGTCCTGCAGCCAGAAATCACCGTGCCAAATCTGCCCCAGTACCTGCAGCTCAGAAAGCCCTTCCTCATCCTGTTCAGTGCTGCTGACATCAGTCAGATGGAAAGCAAGGAGATGCTGAAGGTGGCAAAAGGAAGAGCCCAGCAGGCGTTTGTGGCTTGCTGGCTGAACCTGTGAGTGTTTGAAAGTCTCTCCATTAACTCACTCTGAGCCTTGCAGGAAAAAACAAAAACAAAAAACAAAACCCTGAGGCTGCAATTACTGAGAACACGAGCTGGTAATGTGATTATTGGGGCTGAAATCTTCAGGAGTTGGGAGGTCAAACCATCATTGAGCAATGGTTCACTCAGTGTTCTGGGCAACTGCAAGAATTGCCTGACAAAGTAAAACTAGTAAATGCTTAATTGATTGCAGAAGTCGTTTTTGATAGAGGCAAATGTTCTCTAGTGCTTGTTGTAGTAGCTTGACCCTGGGTCTGGTGTTATTTGTATTTTTGTTGCATGTGGGAAGGAAAAAGAAAGCAAATTTGCCCTCCTGGAATGTCTGGTGGTGATTTTCCACCAGCAGTTAGAGGGAATGACTGGTCATTGACTGGGGAAAGAAAGTTTTCACAAGAAGGTTCAACCAGAAGCCCCATAAATTATAAACTTAAAAAATACTCAAGCAACAAAATTAATTCGAGACCTAAGAAGGAGAAGATTGTAGGAAAGGTTTTTTTGGGTTTTGTGGTGTTGTTTTGTTTTTTTTTAATCCTCCTTCTAGTTGCATTTTGAATAATTAATTCGAGACCTAAGAAGCAGAAGATTGTAGGAAAGGTTTTTGGGGTTTGGTTTGTTTCTTTCTAATCCTCCTCCTAGTTGCATTTTGAATTTTTGGCCTCTGTTTGTTTTACCCAAGCCCAGAGAAACTTCAGTGGCTTAATCATAACTTGCTTTGAAGTCTGGGAAGCACCGTCCAGCGTGGGCTGGAGTTGAGCTGAGGGGGGAAAATGCACATGTGCTCTGAGAGAAGGGGATTGGGCTGCCAGTAATGCAGCAGAAATGAGAGCCCTGGAACTTCCCCACCTACACATCTGCCTTTGCTCTGCCTTCCTGAGACACGAAAAGCCTTCCTGTGCCAGAGCGAAATGGAGGGCACAAAGCAGGGCAGGAGCCCAGGGTGGTTTGGGGTGGAAGGGACCTTAAAGATCATCTCATTCCAACCCCTGACATGGGCAGGGACACCTTCCACTATCCAAGATACCCCATCCAACCTGGCCTTGGACATTTCCAGGGATCCAGGGGCTTCTCTGGCACCCTGTGCCAGGGCCTCCCCACCCTCACAGCCAGGAATTCCTTTCCAATATCCCATCCATCTCTGCCCTTTGGCAGTGGGAAGCCATTCCCTGTGTCCTGTCACTTCATGTCCTTGTCAAAAGTCCCTCATCCTAGAAAAAGGCCTTCATTCCCAGGGCAAGAGCCAGCTCAGACCTGAAGCCTTAAAATAGTGCTGGAATGTCTCAGCACCATTGTGGGCTGGCTTTCCCTCTGTCTCAATGTCCTGTTTTCACTCTCTCTGTGTCACTTGAGGAATTTGCCTTTCCATTCCCGTGGAATTGCTGTCACTGTGGGGCAGTGGCAGCAGCTGGGCTGGCAGGAGCTGGCAGCTGTCCCAGGGTCTGACCCTGGGGGGCTGCAGGACCTGTCCCACTCTTGTCCCACCCTGTTCTTAGAAGCTGAAGGGGGAAAACGTCTCCCACCTTCCTACAGAGTTTGTCCTGCTCCAGGATTTCTTCACACATCCAGGCTGTTGCCTGCTTTCTCTCCACTGGATCCTAACAGGTTCTCTAAGCATCCAGCTTATTTACAGTGCTTAGAATCAGAGAATGCTGGAATGGTTCAGGTTGGAAGGGACCTTAAAGCCCATCCTGTTTTTCTAAGGGACACTTTCCACAACTCCAAGTTGCTCCAAGCCCCATCCAGCCTGGCTTTCAACACTTCCAGGGACGATGCTTCTGCAGTCCCACCAAGCTGTGCTTTGCTGGGTGTGACCCAAGGGCTCTGGTGGTTTTCTGGCCCTCAGTCCTGTTGTGCTGCCAAACCTGAATCTCCTCTTCCCAACAGGAAGAAGACTCCAGTGGGACACGGGATCCTGAGGACATACTTTTCCACCACTCCTTCCTTGCCCGTTCTCCTCTGGGTGAACCTCCATGCCGGGGGTCAGGTTTTCAAGTTCCCCTCAGAGCAGCCCATCACTGAGATGAACATCTTGTCGTGGCTGGAGAAGCTCCAAGCAGGACTGGAGATTCCCAGCAGTAAGTGGCCACAGGTTTATCACGTTCCCCAAGCACACACTGTGAGCTCCAGTCTGTTTATGAGAAGGTACTACGTGCAGTAAATTGTCTGCCCTGGAATTTAACGATGGAAAAACCAGCTCTGCTTGTTAGAGCTGCAGAAGTACAAATAGTCCAGCCAGGAGAGAATGCCCACACTCACAAGTTTGCTCTGGGACTGTTTAGTGCTCAGAGCCAAACGTGGATGCTTTGGAATCAACATCTTTTTCCCTGTGATAATCCCCAAATCTGGCTGTGTTTTCCCATTCCCAGCCACAGCTTGCTCATAAAAAATCCTCCCAGCTCCCAGTTGTCAGTGTAAGAAGCAGCTGCTCTTTAGGCACCTCCCTGCATTTCTTTTAGGATGGGAGAGGTTAAGGAAGCTGGTGTTTTACTGGGGGCTTTGGGACATAAAGGGTTGTGCTGTGAAGCTTTTCACTGCATCCCTCCTGTCTTGATCAGCCTGATGAGGCTTTGGAGGAAGCCAGCATGGATCTGCTTTCCTCAAGAGGAACGGCTGGGAGAGCTGGGGGTGCTCAGCTGGAGAGGAGAAGGCTCCAGGGAGAGCTCAGAGCCCCTGGCAGGGCCTAAAGGGGCTCCAGGAGAGCTGGAGAGGGACTGGGGACAAGGGATGGAGGGACAGGACACAGGGAATGGCTCCCACTGCCAGAGGGCAGGGATGGATGGGAGATTGGGAAGGATTTCCTGGCTGGGAGGGTGGGGAGGCCCTGGCACAGGGTGCCCAGAGAAGCTGTGGCTGCCCCTGGATCCCTGGGAGTGTCCAAGGCCAGGTTGGATGGGACTAAGAGCAGCCTGGGATAATGGAAGGTGTCCCTGCCCATGGCAGGGGTTGGAAGGAGTTGATCCTTAAGGTCCCTTCCAACCCAAACCATTCTGTGATTCTCTGATCTCCCAGAAGAGATTTTTAATTTTGTATTCCTTAGACTGGGGGGAGAAAAGCTGTAATTCCTCAGAAAAGAAAAATATCCATGGGGGTGGGGCATAACTCTCCACCCACTAACTGGGACTGTATTTGCTGCTCAGGTACCTTGTCTGAGGAGGACTGGAAGCCACCACTCCCTGCTTATGACTTCCTCCAGATGATGGAGCCATCCACTCCTGAGCTGTCCCCTCGCTCCGGGGACACCCCTGCTCAGCAGCCACCCCAAAGCCCTGCAGGGGACACTGCCAGAGGGGACACTGCCACCCAGGAAGAGCCATCCCAGGACAGCACTGCAGAGGGAGCTGGATCCCCTGGGAGGGACCTGAGGGGCACAGCCCCGAGGCTGGCAGCCAGGGACAAGCAGGGCAAGAGGCACAGCGAGCTCTGAGGGTGTGGGACTGCCCTGGAAAACCTTGCACTTCCCCAGCCTTTCCTCCAAGGAGAGAAGTGGTTTCAGCTGTCAAGGAATGGTGAAGGGAAAGGCCACTCCCTGCTGCAGAGTGCTGGGGGTTTCTGATTCCAGGGATGTTGTCTGTACATCCCAAATGTTGTTCCCTGGCTGCTGTTGGGAGCTCAGCAAGCAACAAGCTACACTGGAAAAGACAAATCAGCTCTGCTCTGTAGATTCCCCCAAGTCTCAGAGTGGCTCCAGTTGCCCCTGAGCAGGAAGGGGTGAGTTATTCCAAGATAAAAAGTCCATTTCTCTCCCCCCCTGGTTGCAGGAGCAGCTCTCCTGATGTGTGACAGAAAATCCTGCCATTCCATATGCACTGGAGCAGCATTCCACCACTCCAGGGCTGCTCCAACCAGCCCTCAGTTGTGTTCACACCTGACTTGTGACCTGAATTCATGAGTGTGTTCATCCTCAGGGGGAAGAGGAGGATCAGATTTATTCCAGAGGCCAGAGCTCAGCTCACACAACAATCCTGAATAGCTGGGACAAAACTCTGCCAGCAAATCCCCAGGGTGGGCAGGTTGGGAGATGGCTTTGCTCACTGCTGGCATTTTCTTGGTCACAAGCCCAGGGGGTTATTTGCAGCCTCGATTTGTCTTTGCTCTCAGTGGCAGTGGTGAGGTTGGTGCCTGCTGAGCCAGGAATGGTGCAGGGAGCAAGGTCTGGGAAATCTGAGTGCTGGGGAAGAGGGGAGGGAGGTGAAGGGCAAGGCTGAACCCTTCCAAGGTGGGATGGAGCTGCTTCACGTCCAAAACTTTTAAGTGGGGAGATGCAAAACCTGGGGGAGTGGATTTCCAGCCTCTGCACATCTCCTGGGGACAAGAAATGGCAGGGGGTTGAAAGCAGATGGTCTTTAAGGTCCCCTCCAACCCAAACCATTCTAGGATTCCATGATCATCCCACTCTCTCCAGTGAACATCTCCCTTCCACAGCACTGCTGGGAGAGTCAGATCCTCCTCCTACTCCTTAGGGCTCTGAAATTGCTGGGAAGAGAAAAAAACTGCTGGTAAGGGACTGCTGAGAGCGTTGCAAACTCTGTATTTCTCATTCTGCAAGCAGCACACATGGCTGGGAGCCTTTTGAAATACCCAGAAATAGCTCATTAGTCCTGGGCTCTCCTGGAAGCCCTTAATTGAGAGAGAACATTTTTGGACTGGGTGACAGGCCTTGAGCCAAAATGTATGTATTTAAAGGAATAAACTGCAGCCTGCTGATCAAAGGCATGATTCCCCAGGGAAGGGTGTGAGCAGATGCTGCGTGTGTTCCCGTCACTCCTCTGCTCCATGGGCTCCTTAAGCTGCTGAATTCCATCCATTGGGCATTTCCCATCCTGGCCCTGATCATCAGCGTCAAATCCCAGAAGGGGTTGGGTTGGAAGGGACCTTAAAGCTCATCCCATCTCATCTCATGGGCAGGGAACACCTTCCACTCTCCCAGGTTGCTCCAAACCCCATCCAACCCCAAACCCCATCCAAGCGTCCCAGGGGCACCCTGTCCCAGGGCCTCCTCACCCTCACAGCCAGGAATGTCTTCCAATTACCCCATCTAACCCTGCCCACTGGCAGTTTGAAGCAGAATAATTGGGTTTTTCATTGCATCTTAAATCAACTCCACCTCCAGTAGGCTCCTCTGCATCTGTTTTGGGTGGTGGGAGCAGGGAGCCCGGGGCGGGTGCCCCTCATCAGCAGGATCCTGTCCTTCCACGGGGTTTGTGGAGCATTCCCAGGTCCCCGCTCTCATCCCCGTGTCCTTTTCCAGGCACAGCCCTTCTCCCGTGCGGGACTGGGGCAGCAGTTTGTCACTAGGGGTCAGTGCCACATCTCCGTTGTGGCTTCCCCAATCCCTGCCTCTCCCAGTGCTGCTGGATTGAGGCTGGAGCGTCACCACCGGAGCGCTGGAGGTCAGGAGCAGCTTCCCGGTGGGATCCATCAGCTCCAGCCTCCCGGGCTGGGTTGGGATGCCCCAGAGCTGAGTCCACCTTGCAGGTGCCAAAGCAGAGGCTTGGGAAGGGATGTGCTTATCCATGTCCCATCACTGCCAGAATCCAGCTGTGGGTTTGCTCTGGATCCAGGTCATGGTCCTGGACTACATTTGGGTTTATTGGGGGTTTATTTTTCAGTACAAAATGTCTTCTCCACTGTGTAACCCAAACAGGCACTCGGGGAAATCCATGGAGACAGAAATGCCAGGTTACGTATGGACAGGGGGGAAATGTTGGGGATACTGAGGGCAGCTTGATGGGGGTCTGCATCCCAAAGTTTCCTCATCCACCAGAGGAAATGCTCCAGCACTTGGCTGTTCCCGACAGCTCCAGCTCTGGGGGCAGAGCGGGGCAGAAAGAAACACCCTGAGAGTTTATGGGATCCATGAGAGGGGGGATCCATGTGGGGGTTTGGGTTGAAAGGGGCCTTTAAAGGGCATCCAGTCCCAGTCATGGGCAGGGACACCTTCCATTGGACAAGGCTGTTCCAATTCCCATCCACTCGGCCTGGAATTACTGCCTTGGGTGAGAAGTGAGGCAGAGGAGGCAGAGCTCGTGTTCTGGGGGCACCTGTGAGGGACAGAGTGATTCCCAGAAGGCTGGAGGAGTGGGATGTGCCCTGTCCCAGGAGGCTGGAGGATTGGGATGTGTCCTGTCCCAGGAGGCTGCAGGAGCAGGATGTGCCTTGTCCCAGGAGGCTGCAGGAGCAGGATCTGTCCTGTCCCAGGAGGCTGCAGGAGCAGGATGTGTCCTGCACATGGAAGGCAGCAGGAGCAGGATGTGCCCTGTCCCAGGAGGCTGCAGGAGCAGGATGTGCCCTGTCCCAGGAGGCTGCAGGAGCAGGATCTGTCCTGTCCCAGGACGCTGCAGGAGCAGGATGTGTCCTGCACATGGAAGGCAGCAGGCTCTGCGTGCTCATGAACTGCCCTGTGTCAATGCTGCTGCTCAAGTGAGGTGAGATCACCAGGGCCACTGATGTTATCAGCTCCCTCTTCAAACCATTTAACAATAAAATCAGTGTGTGTTTGTCTGGGGAAAGCACAGCTCAGCCTCCCTCGGGGCTGCAGGCTCAGCAGAAGATTTCCTGGCTGATAGGGATCAACTGCAGCTTCAGAGCAAACTCTTCTTCTGGTGGGACTTCATTTCAGTGGAGGTTTGGATGTGCTTCAGGAGCCTCTCAGGGGGTGTATAAATTAGCAGAAGATAAAACAAAGACACACACGCACCCAAAAAAGGATTATGTGCTTGTCCCTGAAAGCAAAACAATTTATTGCCCAAAACAACAGGAAATTCTCCATGCACTCCTTGCTGGCCCCTTCCAACTCAGGATATTCCGTGATCCTCTGGTCTGTCCCCATCCTTAAGGAATCCCACAAAGCCAGGCTGGCAGCAGTGCTCACTACAGGGCAGAGGGAATATTAAAAGTGTCTGTTGTGTTTTCACAAAACAAGAAAAGCTTTTAGAGGGAGTGGTCTCAAAACCGTGGGACATGGGAAGCAATCACAGCATTTCTTCCAGGCTTTTCACCCTCAGAGCAGAACCAGGCTGGTGAGAGACAAGCCCTTCTCTTGGAATGTGGATTTTCCAAATCGGCTGAGAATTTCCAAATTCCCAGCCCATCCTGGACCACTGGTGGGTAGCCACAGTCCCTCCTGGCAAGCCTCCTTCCATGGCCAGGCTCTGGTCTGAGATAAAGCTGCAGGATGGTGGAGGAGGCAGCTGCAGCAGGGAGGAGGCAGGACAGGACATGATCCCCGGGAGGGAGATGCTGCCAGGCAGGAGCAGGGCCACGGGAAGGACAGATCTGCCTGGACAGATTCCAGCAGCGCTGCCAGGATGTGGAGCAGGACAAGACCTGGTGAGCTGGCTCGTGTCCCCTGAGCTCATCGCTGCCCGGGGCTGGGTGGGGACAGGGAGGCTGGCAGGGCTGGGGACAGTGAGATGCAGTCCCTCCATCCCATCCGGTGGCTCAGCCTGGCAGAGATGCTTTCCCTGCGGGGCAGGTTCCTCTCCAGCACGGCTTGGCCCTGATCCCTGCCCTGGAGCAGCCACCCCTGCCGCAGGGCTCTGCTGTGTCCGGGAATGTTTGCCCGGAGCTGCCGGGTGAGGCTGAGCTGCTGCCGAGGGCGTCTGGAGCAGCCTCCTCCAGCCCTCAGCCCACCCCCGGGGCCATGCAGGGTGATGCAATCCATCCCGGTGCCCTGGATGTGTGCCCTGGGCGCTTGGCATCGCCTGAGGGGATGGAGGAGGATGCCACAGCTGCCTGGTGTGTCCGTCATCGCCAGCGTGTCCCCACCCCTGCGTGTCCCCTCCCAAACCAGCTCCCCCAGCCCACACAATGCCCCTGTCGGTGTGGGGCAGGTGCTGGGAACCAAGCAGGGACAATCTGGGGACAGACAGACAGACAGATGTTGGTCCGGGGTGGGATGGGAAGCGATTGATGCAGTAATAGCAGAGTTGGAGGGGCTGTGCTGGGGAAGGGAAGGTGCAGGATGGAGCTGGGATGTGAGATAAGGGGTGGTGGCTGAGCGGGATGGGGTTCCTCACAACACAGGGTGGCTCTTCCACCTGGCACTTCCATTGCTAAAAATACAAATGGCCCAGGAAAGTACCCCCAGCTCCCACCCTGTTGCTTGCAGGGTGGCCAGGATGGGGTCTCCATCCCTTCTGCCCCATGCCCAACATGGGCAGGAGTTGGGTCTCAAGGACATCACTCCATCCTCTTGGATGGGGATTGGGATGGAGCTGAGAAGATCAATCCAAACCAGCTCCTCACAGAACACCTTCTGCCTGTATTTTCCCTTCCCACGGACGTGCTCCAGCTCCAGCCTGTCCTGGCACTGCACCCACAGCTCTGCTCTCCTGCTCCATTCCCAAACCAGATCCATGCAGGGTCCTCACTGCTCGTGGCTCCCACGCAGTGGTTGAAGTCAAAGTCCAGGCTGGAAGAGCAGCAACCACCATGGACCATCCCACAGTCATCCTTCCCAGTGCCTGGAAAAGCAGGAGCCCCCAGGGTTCCATGGGGCCCTGGAGGGAGCAGAAGTGGCACGTCCCCTTGGGGCCAGGGTTGTTCATTGTCCATTGTTCCCTCTTGGCTCCGTGTGGAGCCGGGGAGCGATAAGTGGGGAGAGGGCAGCGCTGGGTTCCTGCTCCCCGACAGCTTATTTCCCGACCTCTCCTTAGGTAAACTCAGCCCTTCACCTCCCTGAGAGTTTGCTTTGCTCTCCCTCACCCCTGCAGCACGGCGTGGGGCCCCAGGAGAGCAGCCTGGCTCTATTAATAGCCCGTGGGATTGCCAAATCCCTCCTGTGTGTTGAAAGAGTGGCTGCAAGCCCATGATTCAGCTCCGTGGTAACGCACGGGACGGTTCCCCAGCGTGGCTGTGGTGGGAAAGGTCCCAGCTCTGCTGCAGCCCTGCAGGGCCAGCTGGGCTCTCCAGTGGGGAGGGGAGATGGGGAAGAGCCCAGCAGCTGGGATTTCTTGGCTTGCTGGCAGCACAAATGGGTCCTGTTGCTGAATTTGGTGGTGTTCTCTGCATTGGCTGCTGCCTGAGCTCGCTCTGCACATGGATCCACAAAGAGTAAAATCCAGGAGCCTCAGAGAGGGCAAAGCCATGGAATCTTGGAACCATTTAAGTTAGAAAAGGCCTCTTAGATCAACGAGTCCAACCATTCCCCCAGCACTGCAAAGTCCAACCCAATCATGTCCCCAGTGTGTCCACACAGCTTTTAAATCCCTCCAGGGATGGTGGCTCCACCACTGCCCTGGGCAGCTCTGCTTGGCAACCCTTTCCATGAAGAAATTTTCCCTAATATCCAATCCAAACCTCTTCTGGAGCAACTTGAGGCTGTTTTTTCTTGTCCCCAGGTCTGAAATCCATGGTTTCCATACCCCGGCCTTGCTCCATGAGCAGTCCTGCTTGGAGGAGAGGGGAGAGCAGAACCTCAGTGCAATGCATGGAGCAGCTCCTCAGGCTCCTGCTGAGTTTGGAGTCTTGGACTCTCCTTAAGTTGGGCTTGTGAGTGACTCACATTGGGGAGGGGGAGCTCTGCAGGGCTGAGGTGGCTCCTGGACCTGCTGTGGGGACGTGGGTGGGAGAAGTGACCCGTGAGGAGAGGTGGGACCCTGGGTATGGCAGTACAGGGGATGCTGCAGCTGGGAGAGCTCAGCTTAGCACAGCAGGGAGCAGGCAGGGAGCCCCAGCTGTGAGCGGGGCCAGGCACCAACACCAAGGCAAATATTTGGAAAGGCAGTTGCTGCCCAAAAATAGCTGGAAAAGCTTTCAGGAGCAAAGCTGGAACGGTGTCTGTGGGCAGCAGCCAGAGTCCCCCAGCCCAGGGCAGCTCCCAGACACAGGGGACAGAGATGGGAAAGGGGAATCACCAACATCTGTCCATGAATTACCCTTCCTATGGCAATGGGGGGATCTGGGGGGCTTCTTCTGGAGACATCCCATCCCATGGACCTGGAAGCTGAATAGGGGAGAAGTAGCATTATCATCCTCTTGTCAATACAGACACGCTGAAATGTGGGCACCAGCATCCAGATAATCTCGTTTGCTCCCAGGAATCTGCACCTTTGGATTCAAAGGGGCTGTGTGCTTTTGGAGGGCACAAGGTGGCAGAGGGATGGAGCAGATTCCCCACTCCAGACACCCAGCCTGGAGCTCAGAAATCTCAGCCTGCTCCCACTGAGCCAGAGCTGGGTGTAAAGCCAAGCAGGCAGCAGGGACAGGCACCAGGAACATCTGGGTGGGATTCCTACCAAGGTGAATGTGTCCAGAGCCAAATCCTGCCTCTTGCTGAATTTCCCTCCTGCTGAATCCCACTGTCTCTCCCTAAATCCCTACACACCCCCCAGCAAGGGCACAGCCCCCCAAAAAGACACCTGGTGGGTGACAAAACCCATCTCCAGGTGTTGGGAATGAGCTAAGAGGACAACCAGGGTGGGCACAACCCGTTTGAGTCACTTGGCCACTGTCCCCTCCTGGGTGCCCACCCTGGTGACACTCATCCTTCCTCCTCCTTTCAAGAAGAGCACGAAAAAGGATGAGCTGGCAACTCTGCCACGCCATCCTCAGGGGCTCTGGCTCCCCAGGGACACCAGCTGAGGACCCCAGAGGGACAAATCCCAAAAGCTCCAGGTCTCTTGCCTCTCCTTGCTCTTCCCCTGGGGCTGGGGAGGAGGCAGCAGTGAGGCTCCACAGGCTGCAGGTGCAGGCAGGATCCTGTTTCATTCCTCACCAGAGCCTTCCCTACCAGGGATGCACTCAGAGTGCTTTTGGAGCCTTAATTAAGCGCTGGTTTAATTATAGGGCTGGCTGTGACATCCCTGTGTCCCTGTGTCCCACCTGGCAGTGCTTCATGTTCCCACTCATCCCATCCCTGGGGCATCAGCAAAACCCAAAATCCATAAACAACAAAGCCACCAAACCCCAACCTGTCTGTTTATCCTCACTCCATGATTTCCAGTGGTGTTGGGGACAGGAGTTGGGAATGTCTGTGGCTTCCAGCTGGGACATGGTGCTGCAGCCTCGTGCTGCTGCATGTTTGAGTAGGGTGGGAGTTTGGGAGATTGGTCCCAAAAGGTTTGGAGGTGCCAGCACCAGTGCTGGGAGTGGGTCACCTCCTGTGTGGCACCAGGACACCAGGGTGGCCATCCTGGGTGGCACCTTGTCTTGGTTTGGAAAGACAGGAGTCTGCCAGGGAAAGCTGGAGTTTCCCTTGGAATGGAGAATGTAAACTCCTCACCCCCTCCAAATTATAATTTTGCAATTCAGGGCTTTCAGGCAAAGATTTGGGAATAGGAATAACAGTTCTGTACTAGGAATATTAACAATACAAATGTAGTAGGAAAAAAACCCAAACAAGCAAACAAAAAAACACCAATCCTAGAAACCCTGACAGGGTCAGAGCTCCAACCTGACACCCTGTTGGTCAGGGGGTTGGGAGCAGCCCACAGTGAGTCCTCCTGGAGTGGCAGATGTGGTTCTGTTGGAGCAGAGATGATCCTGAGAGAAAAGGGTCCAGTGATGGTGAGAAGGGTCCAGTGATGGTGAGAAGGGCCCAGGGATGGTGAGAAGGGCCCAGGGATGGGAGAAGGGTCCAGGGATGGTGAGAAGGGCCCAGGGATGGTGAGGAGGGCCCAGTGATGGTGAGAAGGGTCCAGTCTTCCTCTGGGAGTCGGGTGAAGCCAGATACCTTCTGTTCTGAGTCCCAGTTTTATCCAGGTAGGAATGGTTGGTTCCCCCCACTGGGTGGAGCATCTCCAATAGGACAACTTGTGACAAGCTTGGGGAGAAGAACAGCCTGGGGAGTCTTAATGGCCCATTGTGACAGAGATAACAAACACTGCCCCACCTGGTTTGAACAGCTGGGCCATGATCAGAAGGGATCTGCCCCCCTCCCCCCAGAGTTACAAGAGATAAAGAAGAACATCTCCCCAGCTGCTTTCAGCAGATGGAATAGAATGCACAGTTTGGGTTCCATAACCCAAGACACACCTGCAGCAGAGACCCCCAGGGTGAGGGTGGCATCCATCCTTCCCTCTCCCTGTCCATCCAGAGGGACAGCCAGCCCTTTCTCCCAGTTTGCAGCTGGTGTGTGCAGCTTTCTGCACTGGGGCAGATGTGTCCCTCACTCCAGCAGGTCTGGGATGCCCAGCAGGGACTGTCCCCACCTCTGGGAGCGGGCACACAGGGATGTCTCTCCCTGGGAGTGAAGCAGCTCAGCACAAAGCCATGCAGGGAGGGTGGGAATGTGATTCAGGCTGTGTCAGCCCGGGGCTGCCCCTGCCAGAGGAAATCCCTCTTGATTCATGGCCTGGGAAGTCCTGTGGCTTTTTGGGACCGCGGTGCCCCAGCGATGCCACCCCACAGCAGAGAGGGGTGATGGGGCACTGCCAGGTGCCAGTCACTCCCCACCAGCCACAGAGGATGCAGGAAGGCAGCGAGATTCCAGGGATGACACACAGGTCACCAAAATGCTTCCTGGGCTGACTAAGAGAGAAAGCTGGAATGTTTCCCCAGCAGGGATTTCTCTCTTCCTTTCTCGCAGCCAGCAGCACGGTTTGAAGGACTCTGCTCCAGCTGGGACAGGTCTCACATATTTTATTTTATCTGACTTGACTTTACTCTGCAGTCTGCTTCCCAGGGAATGGGGAAGGCTTCCCAACACAGCCCAGCTGGCCCTGCCTCCTGATGGCAGAACTTCAACTATTCCCCATGTCCTGCTCTGTCAGAGGGGCTGCAATTCCCAGCTTTTCCCCCCTGACATCCCCTTGGCCCCACAAGGTGTGTTCCCCACCATGGATAAACCCCTGGATAGCCCCCAGGTGCCTTGGGGGGGGGGGTCCCTTCAGAAAGGGGCTGGGTTGGCTTTTGGGAACCAGCTGAGGTCGTTCTGGCTTCCCTTGCCCTTGGACTCGTTCCCTAAATCCCAGCTCATGTCTGCTGGTGGAGACGAGCTACAAAGAGACCTTCAACGTGAGCCAGCAGGGCCAGCCCTACACATTCCTGTCCCCAAAGAGCTCCCCAAGCAGATCTATGGCTTTAGGATGTGAGTTACAGCCATTTCATCACGAGCCTCCTGTTGTCCATTTCCTTTGGACCTCCTCAGCTTTCCATGATTTTTTTTTTTTTTTTTTTTTCCTTGAGCAACATCCCTCTGAGATCCCGGGGGTGGCTGGGGATTGAGTCATCAAGGACTGTGTAATCCTGCTCTGCTCTCTGGATCTTCCCTCATCCACCACACTCCAGACTCCTCTGTGCACCCCCTCTCCTGTGGAGGGAAATCCAGTGCTCCAGTGCTGCTGGGAACACTCTGCTGCTTTATATCCAGGATATGGAGCCAGGCTGGGGGAGCTGGGAGTGTCCACCTGGAGAGGAGAAGCTCCAGGGAGAGCTCAGAGCCCCTGGCAGGGCCTGAAGGGGCTCCAGGAGAGCTGGAGAGGGACTGGGGACAAGGGATGGAGGGACAGGACACAGGGAATGGCTTCACATGGACAGAGGGGAAATCTAGGTTGGATCTTGGGAAGGAATTCCTGGCTGGGCTGGAATTGCCAGAGCAGCTGTGGCTGCCCCTGGATCCCTGGAGGTTTCCAAGGCCATGTTGGACAGGGCTTGGAACAACCTGGGATAGTGGAAGGTGTCCCATCCCAGGGAATGGGATGAGCTTTGAGATTCCCTTCCAACCCAAACCATTCTGGGATTGGGATCCTGCCATTCTGAGATAGTTTTTTTCTTGGACTTACAGCCAGGTCCCTTTTTCTTGCCCAGATGGAGAAAGGTGACTTTTTGTCCCTCCCAGCCCTCATTCCCAGCTGGCAGTGCTGACATTGGTCACTTTATTCTCTGCAGAGCTCAGCTCTTGCTCGTCCCTCCTCGCTCTCCTGGCCATTGCCCTCTCACAGTGACCTCTGCCTGCCCTGTCCTGCTCCAATATCCCCCACATGAATCTCTCTGGGATTTTCCAGACCACAGCAGCTTTTGGGAATGCCCCACAAACTGGATTTTCAGCCAATTCCTTGTCCCCTTCCATCCTGGGTGGCTCCCTGTAGGAGAACTCAGCCCCTCTCTGCTGCTGCCATCCCCTACAGATCCCCTAAGAGGGCAAGGATGGTCCTGCTCAAGGCCAGCGACCTCATAGGAGGACAAGGACACTCTGAAAGGGGTTTAGACCCTCTAGGAGGATGAAAATCCCACAGTGACTCCCTACAAGGACAGGGATCACCCACAGGAGATCAGGGACCCTGCTGCCAGGACAAGGATCTCACAGTGACTCCCTAAGACTTGCAGGGTCTTCCCTGCAAGGATGGGGACCCCAAAAATGTCCCATTATTTATGGCCCTGTGTGCTGCCAGCAGCTTTCCACTCACAAGAAGGAACCAGCGAATCCAAGCAGGGGTGAAAGGGCAAAATAGGATTTAAAAAATGCTCTGGGCACTGCTGTGTGAAGGAAAATCTGAGATAAAACATCCCCAGGAGAAGAAATCCTCCCTGGCTTAGCACATCCTTCTAAAAACACACAATGACTTCAGAAAAAAATGTGAGAAAACACATTTTTCTCTCCCCAGAGGGAAAAAAACTAGAGAAAAACAGCAATTTGATGGCTGGACCTCAATCCTTGTCCTGGCAGGGGTGGGGAATGTGCTCCAGGAGCTTTGGGTGAGCACTGTGGGGGGCACTGGCAGCAGATATCCCTGAGGGCATCCCTGCAATGCCCAGGCAGAGCTGATCCCCCTCAAAAAGCTGTCAGATGCTCAATATTTGCTCCAAAGCTGCCAAACAGAAGGGATGTGCCACCCCTGAGCCCTGCAGCCCCCTCTTGAAGGGAGATTATTGATTACAAACCTGGTAAATCCTGCTTCTTTCCAACAACATTAACCCCAGCCATGAATAATTAAGGCAAGAGCTCTTGTGAAGCTCTGGAGAAGTGTTTGGCACCCTGGGAGGGCTGGCTCCTTGAAGCTGAGCCCAGTTTCTCCCTGCTGCAGCTGGAAGTGGCACCAGGGGGATGCACTGGCAGGAAAATGCTGTGCCCAGGGAGGCAGAACTGGCCTGGTCTGAGCAGAAACTCCAGCAAGGAGGGAAGTGCTGAGCAAACCACTCAGGGAAGGACCTCTCTGAGAGGTTCTTGAGAGAGAGAGCTGCTTGAAGCAGCAAATGTCCTGCCCTGGATATCCTGGGGTTTGGGTTTGATCCCTGAACCCTCTCAGGCACATCAGGGGTTCTGTCCTGGGATGCTCCCAGCACCAAGCCTCCAGTTCCCAGAGCATCTTGCAAGGAGTGCTGAGGTTTCCAGGGCTGGCTTGGCTGCCAAAATCAGGGAATGCAAAAGGTGATGAATGGAGGGACGATGGCAAAATGCCACACGCTGAGAAACCAGCCAGGCACAGCATTTCCAGTGGTCAGACACACCAGGACAGAGCCTTAAAGCTTTTCCCTTGCCCTATTTCCCCCTTTCCCTTTCCCCTTTTCTCTTCCCCTCTCCCATTCCCTTCCCCTTTTCCTTGTCCCCTGTCCCTCTTCTTTCTATTTTCTTTTGCCCCCTTTCCCTTTTCTCTTCCATTCCCCTGACCTCCTTCCCCTTTTCTTTGTTCCCTCTTGTCCCCTTTCCACCTTCTCTTGCCCCATTTCCCCTTTCCCTTTTCTCTTTCCCCACCCCCTTCCTCTTTCCCCATCCGCTTCCTCTTTCCCTTGTCCCCTGCCCCCTCCTCCTTTCTTTTCTCTTGCCCTTTTCCCTTTTCTCTTTCATTCCCCGACCCCCTTCCCCTTTTCTTTGTTCCCTGTCCTTTGTCCCCTTTCCACCTTCTCTTGCTCCATTTCTCTTCACCTTTCCCTTGTCCCTGTCCCTCTCCTTCCCCATTTCTCTTCACCTTTCCCTTGTCCCTGTCCCCTCTCCTTTCCCCATTTCTCTTTGTCTTTCCCTTGTCTCTGTCCCCTTCTCCTTTCCCCATTTCTCTTCACCTTTCCCTTGTCCCTGTCCCCTCTCCTTCCCCATTTCTCTTCACCTTTCCCTTGTCCCTGTCCCTTTCTCTTTCCCCATTTCTCTTTGTCTTTCCCTTGTCCCTGTCCCCTTCTCCTTCCCCATTTCCCTTGTCCCTGTCCCTTTCTCTTTCCCATTTCTCTTTGTCTTTCCCTTGTCCCTGTCCCTTCTCCTTCCCCATTTCCTTGTCCCTGTCCCTTTCTCTTTCCCCATTTCTCTTTGTCTTTCCCTTGTCCCTGTCCCCTTCTCCTTCCCCATTTCCCTTGTCCCTGTCCCTTTCTCTTTCCCCATTTCTCTTTGTCTTTCCCTTGTCCCTGTCCCCTTCTCCTTCCCCATTTCCCTTGTCCCTGTCCCTTTCTCTTTCCCCATTTCTCTTTGTCTTTCCCTTGTCCCTGTCCCTTCTCCTTCCCATTTCCCTTGTCCCTGTCCCTTTCTCTTTCCCCATTTCTCTTTGTCTTTCCCTTGTCCCTGTCCCCTTCTCCTTCCCCATTTCCCTTGTCCCTGTCCCTTTCTCTTTCCCCATTTCTCTTTGCCTTTCCTTGTCCCTGTCCCCTCTCCTTCCCCATTTCTCTTCATCTTTCCCTTGTCCCTGTCCCTCTCCTTCCCCATTTCTCTTCACCTTTCCCTTGTCCCTGTCCCCTCTCCTTCCCCATTTCTCTTCATCTTTCCCTGTCCCCTTCTCCTTTCCGTTTCTCTTTGCCTTTCCCTTGTCCCTGTCCCTTCTCCTTCCCAATTTCTCTTTGCCTTTCCCTTGTCCTGTCCCTCTCCTTCCCCATTTCTCTCCATTTCCCCATCCTGCTGCCCCATCCTTCGTCCCTGCCTTCTTTTCCTTTCCCTTTTCTCTTCCCTTTCCCCCATCCCCATCCCCTTTCCCTTGTTCCCCACCCCTTACTCCCCCTCCCATTTCTCTCGCCCCCTTCCCCTGTCCCCATCCCTGTTTGCAGAGGCTCCGGGCTCCTCCTTATCCCCATCAGGGCCATTGTCCCGCAGCAGACGGAGGAATTCCGGGAACAGCCCCAGGGGAGCCCGGATGCGGGGCCGGCGATGCCCCGGGATGCTGGAGGAAGCGGGAGCACTCCACAGCTTTCCAAAAAGTGATGCCTGACGTGATCGTTCCGAGATGATGAGCAGCTTCCTCCAGCAGCCC